>CAHIKZ030000542.1:240000-245000 GCA_903632075.3 Acanthosepion pharaonis | reverse complement strand
AAAAAACTCAAAGAAATAGAAGATTGGTGCTAAATGAAGTGAAGACATACAAAAGAAAGAGAGAAAAAAAAGCCTGAAAAAGGTGATTCACAGAACAGGCGGTCGCACAAAGAAGACATACACAGTTACCATTTGTTTGTTTTTTAATGTAACGCTAGCAAAAGTCCAATTTTTGCTTCCCGTTCCATGTCCTTGAGTCGTTTACTGTTAATCCTGAAGAGAAAAAAAAAAACCCTCGCTCTTGAAATCTCTCTGAAACCGACCTTCACAGAAACCCTGCACTTTCCCTCCAAAACAACCCCCATCTCTAATGTACTTACGAAGGAGTGCTCAGCGTGTTCCGGCCGATTTTTCTCCCATCGGATCGGCTGACACTAGATCTACTGACCAACAGACACAGGTTGTATCCAGAAGCCAAGCTTATGATATAGGAGATTGGGCAGCCGTTTGCCAGGCCAGTGGTCTCACGAGTAGTCTCTCCACCCTACAGATGGATACCCTTGGGGTCAGGAGGAAAGTCCTCATACTCAGACTCTTGTTCACTGAGAGGTAACTTTTTCCTACTTACACTTTCTTGGTTTTAAATTCTTTGGTTTGCGACACTGCTTTCAGTCTGCAAAACATGCGTCCTTTGTCGAGCGGTTTTAATCTTCATTACGCAACAGTCATGCAGGTGATATCAGGTAACAAAAAACTGACCACTTAAAATTTTATTTTAGTTTCAAATCTAGACATAAACTGTTCTAAGGAAGCTCTTTAACATAGGTATAACTAGTAAAAGATGTTTATAGGAATACATATAACAACATACAGAAAAGTAAGCCAAAAAGTTATTTTGTCAACACTTATAACTTCTCCTTGAACGGATTTTACTGTATTTGTGTAATGTAAATTTGACAAATTTGGGAAAAGTAGCAGTTTAGTGTTAGATTCGACAATTTTTAAACATCAACTTATAAAAAGACAGCATTAGCTGATACGTCGTAATACATTTCATGCATAAATATTATAAATATTTTCTAAGAAGGACACAAAATAGTATTTGTACAATTTCCACCTCGGGTCAAAGTTACTATCAATGTCTTATGAGAGTACTTCACTAACGTCTACGCAACCATGACTTGTCCATTTGCAATAAAGTAATTGCAGGATAAGTACGACATGCAACTATGATTAACTCCCTTTGTTGTTGATGCTTGGAATTAACGGCAGTCGAGAATATTGAATTATTTTTCTTCTTCAAGGTGCATGAATGGTAACATTTCACCAAGCAGTTACCAGTGATGGATCTCTAAAACCAGGTGTTGTATAGTTTTGCGCTATTACACTGGTCTTTGTTGCTTATAAGTGAAAACACTCTTTAGAAATACCTATTTATCCATTTGGAATATCAACATTTTTCTTTAACTGTGTTGCCTTGTTGCATAATTATTGGGTCTTGATGTGACGATGTCGACTATAGTGAGTTTTCCTAACATCGTTAGATAATTTTTTGTCGGATTTATTTGTTTATTCGATCTACTTTTGTTGTTGTTGTTGTTCGGCATTAAGATATAATTTATGAGGGATAAATTATATTTTACCTAAGGTATAATTTATGCAACTGAAATAGGAGGTTAGTTTGTCTGTCAGCGCCATAACGCAAAAAAAGAAACATGAAACTAAACACACTTTTGAAGATTCAAACCTAAATTGTATAATTCTGGAAGTTTCTTAAAAGCAGTACAAAAAGAAAAAATAGATTTTAAACAAGTTCAAACTTTATTTGATCTTACTGTAAATGCCAAGAATAAGGTTATCGTGGAGAAGCCTCCAATGCAAATCGAAAATACTTGTTATCAGCATAAAATAAACAATTTGTTTAAAATGCTTCATCAGATAAATTCTATTATATTTTCTATTTGCGTTTACATTTTAATTGTAACTTGGAATGTGGTCTAAGGCCGGACTTACACCTGCTGTAATATGAAATTAGAGACTCTAAAAAAATATTTAAAATAATTATACCTGATTATAATTAATCATTTATTAATGATTACGAAATTAAATTGGTTTAAAAAATGTCCCTTTAAACTTCATTTAGTGTAAAAGAATAAAAACTAATAACAAAAATATATTTGATAAAATATATTTTTAAAAAAATAGTCCCCGAAGATGTGTGGAACTAAGCTATAGCTTAGTTATCTTATAGTAAAGGTAAATGATGGTAATCTATTTTTTTTAAACTACATCAGAATTGTATTCCACCTTTGTTTCTTTATTGTACTTGTTTCAAGAAAATCTTGTCTGAAAACATTAATGAATTTCCATTAACCTTGAAAAACTGCACCTGTCTTTCTTTTTCATATTAACCATACAGAAATGATCTACTATTGCAAATAGAAACATTTTATTAATAAGTTTTAAATGTTTTTGACTATTTTTATCTGATCAAAACTGCATTTTTTTTTCATATCAATCATGCAGAAAAGATCTACCATTGCAAATGGAGAAATTTTACAATTTTTAACGTTGTAAGTAGGGCGCCACAAAATGGTGTAGGCGAAATCAAATGTTAAAAGGGTTGCTAAATTAGTCTTTAAGTTTTAAAGGATCCTTGACTAATTTTTTATCTGATCCTCTCAAAAAATGAATACTTTTTAGCTTTATTAACCATTCTGTAATCTTTTTTTTGCTTTTTGCTTTTCGCTTGTACTTATTTTCTCGAAATAAAACCATGATATATTTTCTACATATAAGACTTACATAAAAGTTTTCGAAGCTGAAAATGAAGTTTTCAGATTTATTTTGAAAATTAATGGCAGTGGTGGCTTCTAGACAAATGATACAGTTCAGTTTAATAGCATTGTCATAGACTGAGGCCAAGAGGACAAATTTAGTCTTTTGTTTAGTTTTTAGTTCTAGCAAAAAGTCGGGCAGGAGTGAAGCCCCCACCATCCCTGTAGCATCGTGGGCGTCTTTTCAGTGTTTTCAGATTTTGTAAGAATTTCTTAAGTCTTTTCACAACTATTTTTTTTAATCAATTCACCCTAAGCAAGGTGATAATACCATTAAGACACAAGGAGATACTGCGAGTGTAAGAGAATAAGGAGACTTTAGAAGGAACCAGAAACCCAACCACAAACAAGAAACAAGCGATAAACTTCTAATCCTGGTTAAAATACAGAGGAGGAGTGTGAACCGGGCGATAGACGAACATATATCACGGTAATTGGGATTGTTTCAGATCGCTTGATTTTTAAACGATATTTTTTTTTTCTTTTTCTAAATCGAGTGTTTCGTAATAGGCGATAGTCAATACGCAATAGACTAATAACCTCTTTGCTTTCATTGTTACACTCCTAGTTACGCAATAATTTTTAGCGTCGTTCGTCTATGTATTGATTTTGCTGCCACATCTGGTCTGGTGCTTCTGGTATGTATCTAGAGATTCTTGACAAAATTTAAAGCAGATTAGTCCTGACTTGGCATCTCAACTTTAGTCACATTTTCCACCGCCGTGACATAGCTTTCCAGTAACCTTTCTATAAATATTTTCATGGTAACTGTTCTGATGAGATTTCCTCTTTGCTACCTAGACTTTATGAATTTAAGCGCAGTACTAGATTAGTAGCTACGCCTCATTATTTTACACTTGAAATTGTTAAATATAACCGCTTCTTCTCCTTCACTTTTCACTTGTGGAAATTTATTCTCGCTTTCGTTTTCTTGCATTCCAGTCATCTTTGATTATAAAAAATTCAAATACAATATCAATCGTTATCTTCTGTTTTCTTAATTCTTGTTCTTTTATTGTCCTTTCTTAATAATGTTTTTCTCAAATTCTTGCGTTTTAGTAACTTTAGGTGCAATAGTTAAAATTTTTTTATCTCAGACTAACTTAAAATCGGGCATCATTGAAGCTAGCTCCTGCGGAGGGCTTTTGATTGGGCCTTCATCACAATAGATAGAGAGGAGTAGATGCGATAGGCAACAATAAACTACAGAACTCAAGATTAAACACTGCCTTTAAGTATTGCATTAATATTTAAGCTTACCTTTCAACGATAATTCTTAATATTTAAGCTTACCGTTCAACGATAATTCTCCGACGCCATTTAATTTAAAGGCAATTTGATGTGCGTAGCTTCTTACTTTCCGTGCAAGCAATTATTTTATTTCATGGGTGACTTTTGCTGGATTTCACAATTATTTTCGATTATTCTCAAATTTATTTCCAAGTTATAAAAATTGTTATCGTACAAAAAAATTCGTCGCAAAAAGTCACATAAAACATCGCCGAAAACAATCGAAGATAATGAAAACTTGGAAATCCCAAATTTCAGGATTGCAGGTTCGGATCCGACTCGGAATGTTTTTAATTTTCTCATGGAGTCGGCCTGATTTCAAAATGGTATGTTATTTTGGGCTACGGCCTCTCGGAGTAAAGTTGAAAAAGCGTTAGCACAATAACACAATGACATTCGTATTTATTATAGATATATATAAAAGTAATCGTTGGAATAGGAATAAATTTTTGCTTACGTTCTGTTTTCAAAGTTTTGTCTACGAATTTCCACTTTAGCAGTAATTAGTGGCCAGATTATTTTTACATTATAATTATGGCCAGATATCATAACCTTTCACAGGGGAGGATCAATAAGTGCGTAGCCTGACACGTAGCTGAATTTTTAGCTGAAATGTTCAGTTTTCCGGCTATCGGACCAATATTTGCCACTAAGCTGATAAAGTACGTTGAAAACTATTTGCTGTGCAACATAAATATTTTCTTGTTTCATCATTGGGCGACGGACTTATGAAATTTTAAAAAAGGTCGAACAAAGATCATTTAATTTAAAACAAGGTGAGAAAATTTAAACAAAATTTAGTTTCGTGACTCATTTAAACACATTGTACGGCTTTTTTTCCTATTTATCCAATGCTTATCGTCTCAGAATTAAGCTAAACTTATTATATCATGCGCAAAATTCTGTTTTGTCTTGTGCCGCTATTGCAAGGGA
>CAHIKZ030000542.1:217500-237500 GCA_903632075.3 Acanthosepion pharaonis | reverse complement strand
TAGCTGGGTTAAAAAGGTATATTTTTTAGCCGAGCCTACGGGCTCAGAAACCCAAAGTTAAACTCGGCCTTGTGCCACATGCAACCCTCGTGCGGGGTGGCTAAATACCGAATGAATGGTGTAACGAGCACCAGGTCATGACTGTTGAACTCTCTGCTTTGGCAGAGGGAACCCAGACGAAGCTTTGCCGAAGGGCAGGGTTTCGTCCGTGGAGGTAGACGGGCCCTGAACCCCGTCTAGGCCGGTTCAAAGGGTATATTTTTGGCCGAGCCTACGGGCTCGGGAAACCCACGTTAAACTCGGCCTTGTGCCGCATGCAACCCTCGTGTGTGTGTGGGGGGCTACATACCGAATGAATGATGTAACGAGTCGAGACAATATTAGTTCACTCTAAACCAGACGGACAGTCATTATTAACACCTTCAACTTCTTGTACTATATTTCTGTTGTAATATATCTTTGTTATTCTCCTTTTGTGTTTGTGTTGTTCTTCCTTGGTTCTAACCTTGGACCATAACTGTGGTGCAAGGATATTGGACCATAACAGAAATGGAGTTCCAATTCCCGTTGGGTTCGTTATATTTACTTACACGCAAAGAACCTTGGTAAAAGTATGAATTCACCTCTTCTAAGTAATGGATTAATTAGTAAGAGTTTTATCACTGAACCATTATTATCTCAATAATTTTGAGTCGCGAGGGAGCCGCGTGGGAGCCGCTTCTGGCCAAGTGTGTGGGCTTCTCTGTCACCAAAATCAAATTCACGCGAATGGCCTCATCAAACTCTCTCTGGCTGCTCCCGAAGAGCAGCCATCTCCGTCACCGTTACCAGAGGCGAGAAAGGGAATAAGGAGAGAGGATTTACCATCCCGATGGTCACATGCGAGCGGGTACCGACTACGACTATAATTTAAAGGTTTGATAAGCCGTAGAAAGCTAAGTAATCAATTCAAACTACACAAACACACAAACATACACACCCCAACACATACACGCACACACTCGCACACGCGCATACACACACGCGCACGCAGACACTCACTCGCATATACACATGCGCATGTACACATTCACACAGACATACACACTCACATACACAAACGCTCACAAATTCTGCTTCATATAGTAGAAAATTATTTGAATTTATGTAACATTAAATGATGCATCAAAATTTCAATTTTTTCAATTCAAGTCCTGTTTGTTGTACATGAAAAGCGTTCTGTTCATTTTTAAGGAGAAAGTGTAATATTTTCCTTTAAATAAATAAATTTAAAATAAACAAATAAATTCATTATTATCGAATAACTTTTTAAAATTAATTTTATGAATAAAACTTACATTTGAATTTAAAAACATTACTGTATTTAAAATATCAAACTTGTTTACATTTATTAACAAACTGTGATTTTAATGCTTTGTTGTTACTACTTTTACGGTAAAGAATGCAATTTAATTATAGAAGTCGTCAACGAAATAACCGTTTATTTATAAAGATGGCAAAAGTCCAAGTTGGGAACGAAATAAAAAAATTGCTTTTTATTGGCGCAAAAAGTTGGATTGGCATACCGAGTTCAAATTCTACCATTTCGCTTTCGTACAAATACCCTTTGAAAGGTATAACTCCATATCTTCTGTGTCTCCATCTAAGGATTAATAGCATATCAGACTGGGCTCTCTAGCCTTGTTTGTCAATCAGTCTACAAGAAGGAAAATCAAAACCATTTCTGCGCGTAGCTAGCAACTCCACTCCGTAAAACCCTACTTGCTACAGAAGCTAAAAACAACACCTACTTTAGGTTGTCTACAGTCCACGGAATACAACACACACAACACCTAACGTCGTTAGGCCTGCTGTCGCTCTAAATCGTCCTCTCAGGAATCGAATCTACATATTGTACTATTTTCATGGTTATATCAAATCACACACACACACACATATATATATATATATATATATATATATATATATATATATATATATATATATATATATATATATATATATATATAATTCAAAATTATTTTCCGTATTTAAGTAGACGCTTTATTTTAAACAGTATTTATTTCCTCTTCTAGTCTGCCTACTTGAGAAAACTTAATACACAAAATGAGCCCTCCAGCAAAATTCGAACCTGCAAAACTTGAACGGGAGGAACCACCGTCTGAACCGGCATGCTTTAATCGCCTGGCTACAAAGTGCTTCACATTCAAACAAGGTTTAATTTTGCTCTTCGTATCTGAGCGGTCAAAGCACGCCGGATCAGATGGTTGTTACTTCTGCAAAGGGGAACGCAAGTTCGAATACTACCGGAAAGTACATTTTCATTATTAAATTTTCTCAAGTACGCAAATCGGTAGATGAAATAAACACTGTTTAATTAAACGGAGTGTCTATTCAAATACTAAAAATAACGTTTAAAAATATGAAAATATGTCGAACTAATATATATATATACATATATATATATATATATATATATATATATATGTCGGATTAATATATATAAATATATATATATATATATATATATTATTTATTTAAAAATTATAACATAAATATGTTATAAAATCACTACAAAAATAGCTATTTTGTTTCAACACCTCCGGTGTCTTATCAAGTGATGATGTGAATGTTAAATAAATGGTTTTAAAATTTTCAAATTATATCTGCTCTACTCTGTATTGAGCACTCTTTTAAGAATAGTAATTGTTGGTTATTGGAATCTATTCCGTATACACCAATCATATACTTGGGTGTATATATATATATATATGTGTGTGTGTGTGTGTGTGTGTGTGTGTGTGTGTGTGTGTGTGTGTGTGTGTGTGTGTGTGTGTGTGTGTGTGTGTGTAAAAATACTTTTACAATGTTTGGGCCGGTCCCTCATACCAAAACAAGGACAAAAGTCCATCTAGGTAATAAAAGCGACTATCAGTGTGTCACTTTGTCACACTTTTCAACTTCAATACTAGAGGCCGTAGACCAATATATCATACCATTTTGAAATCAGGCCGTGAGCAAATTATAAACATTCCGGGTCGTGTCCGGATCCGCAATCCTGAAATTTTGGATTCCCAAGTTTTCATTACTGCGATTGTTTTCGGCAATATTTTTTACGTGATTTCTTTCGACGAATTTTTTTGCATGATAACAATTTTTCTAACTTGGAAATAAATTTGGGAATAATCGAAAGTAATTGCGAAATGCAGCAAAAGTCGCCCATGAAATAAAAACTGATTTTTGCACAAAAAGTAAGGACCTACGTACATCAAATTGTCTTTAAATTAAGTGGCAACAGAAAAATTATCATTGAAATTAAAAAAGGTAAGCTTAAATATTAATGCAGCGATCAATTTTGAGTTATTTTGTAGTTTATTGTCGCCTATCGCATCTACACCTCCTTACCTCTTGTGATGAAGGTCCAATCAAGAGCCCTCCGCAGGAGCTAGCTCAAATGCCGCCCGATAGGGCAGCTTTTAAGCTAGTATATACATATGTCCGCACTTCCTTCCCTTTTAAATTTGTTTAAAGTTTACGGTAGACGCTGTTAAATGTACAATCCAAAATCTTTCATGGTAGATGTCAGCCAGTACATCCCGAACAATGTGACTAAAATGTGCTGGAGCCTCATCATGCATGAACCACATGCGTCTTTGTATTAGCAGAGTTGTTGTTGAGTTTTTACTCTAGCAGGTCTGGAAGTGTGTTCAAAATAAAGTCCTTGTAGATACCTCCTGTAAAACGGGCTGGGAGAACATGTGGACTAACCCAACTTAACCAGCCCCAAATATTATGAAAGTATTTTTAGCTTAAACCAAAAACAACCAGGTGACAAAAAAAACATAGTAAAAACTCAACAACAGTGGGTTAGGAGTTACATACTTTATTCAACAACGAAAAGAAAAAAGAAAAAAAAACTATTCTAATAACCAGCGTTTCCTATGTCTACACCTACTAAGAATTTCCGATTTTAGATTTAATAAATTATTGGGTTCTTTATAGCTAGCAATAGCTAACTTTTCCTCCGTTCAGAAGAAACAAAACTTATCATCTGCTTTATACATGTGACATTTTTTTAATATTTCCCACTTCAAAATGGGGGCTTTATTGTTTCTTTTTTGTTTTGTTTTTTTGTCACGAGGTCATGATTGATTTTGGTTTAAGCTATAAATTATGTTCCATTTTTTTTCCTTTTTGGCCAGCATTACCCTGACGATCCGTTTAGGTGAAACCTAGGTTTGCCAAGCTTTAGGTTTATCTTAGCTCCTACTTCGTAAGTTGAGGTTTATCGTTTTGGAGGTTTTTTTTTTTTTTTACTTGAGCTTAAAATCTGGACGGTTGTTTTTGCCTGAGTTTTATGTTCTTGGTTCTTTCTTTTTTATTCCTCATTTTTCCTTGGGTACTGGTTTGTTCTACTAAAAGCCGAAATACCCAAGTTTTTTTTTTTTACCGCCATTTATATATATATATATATATATATATATATATATATATATATATATATATATATATATATTTATATAAACGATATATATATATATATATTTTTATATAATTTTTTCTTGTGTTCTGAGATTTTCTGGAAAATTAAGAACTGTCCGAATGTTCTGTATTTCCGAGCGCTTTCGGCTAACCTTTAATTTCACCAATGTTTTGATTATTTTTTGTATGTTCAGTGTGTGGTAGTGACGTTTTTTAGTTTCATTTTAGAAATCATAGTTGTTTATTAAGAGTTGGCTTTTTTTTTTTTTAATTAGAGCTTCCATTATTTTACCAACTGCAAATATATTTGACTAGAATTAAATATGAATGCAGTAAAATGATAGTGGAAATTCTCGAAATTCTGAATCATAGGCACAGAATTGAAATGTGTTTTAAAAACGAAGAAGGACATTTTGAACAGCACATCTAACAATTAAATAACTAGTAAATTAATTTTTCATGTGTAATTATATTTTTAATAATGTATACCTATGGTACGCTACTTTTACCTCACTCTGCTTATATATATATATATATATATATATATATATATATATATATATATATATATATAAAGGAGAAATAATCCACGAAATGCGACACATGCACACACTCACACACAAAAGAGAAAAAATCAACCTAACACCAATGAATTATTTTTTTTTAACTTAGTATATCAATAACGAAAATGAGTTAATCCTCAGTCAATTGCTGAAACCTCCTGATGAGTGGACCAAACTATCACGAAAAGGTTCGTCTAAGAAAACTCTGGAGTCGTGGCGCTGAATATAACATTAACCGACTAATTTAATTTTTATTTATCATATATATATATATATATATAGAGAGAGAGAGATAGATAGATAATTTCCGACATTTTCTCAGTCAGTTGCAGAATGTCAGAAATATAGAAGTCATAGTTGCCCTTCATCTAGCTGTTCTACATAAGCTAAAGTGCCCAATATACCTTACTATTTTCCTCGGAGCTGGGTGTGGGGAACTGGACAAAAGCTGGATTCAAACTTTTCTCAAGGAGATTAACTTGTTAGTACCCATTGTTACACTAGTGTTATGTATTTTAAGGAGTGTTTTTTGTTTTTTTTGTATCAAGCGATTATTAATTCGAGATGATTCTTTTATCGGTAATATACACGGAAAAGACTAAAATACAATATACACGGAAAAGGCTAAAACATAATACATACGGAAAAGACTAAAGTAAAATATGTTTTTTTAAATCGCGTTGAAATACAATTCCTGACTTAGCAACTTATACTGATTTTCGCCAAATATTGCAACCAGGTTCGAACGCTAAATGGTTCATGTAAAGTGAACGCCAATAGTTTCAGCCGGTATTTAAATCCGGGTTACCGAATTGGCATTCCGTGCCGATAAACCTTTCCGCCACTAATGTTATATTAGTTACCAGGCGAGGCGTATAATGAGATCTGAAATTATTTTATTTATGCCTGAACACCGATTGGTATTGGTTACTAAACAACACAAGTACCTCACCCCAAACAGTATATATGGGTGTAAAAGCAATGCACTTATTTTTCACGTTAATCTGTGATAGCTACATTGCCTACTATAAGATTAATAGTTTTTGTCTATCTGACATTATAAAGCGTTTTACTACTGCGGCTTTCAAGTGATTTGATTTCAGATAAGACGTCTGGTTCTCCTTAAACCATAACATTGTTTGGTGAGTGTTCACAACAGGTTATTTCCCCCAGGGTTCATCGTGCCACTTATTCGATAAACTGTGTAACATTAAGCCCTAACAATTACACACTTAACATAAAGAGAGTCTTCGATAGAGTTTTCTGTCGATGCCTCGTTGTACGATAATGGTTAGAAAGGCTAATCTGGTTGGTATTTACTACTGAGAAATAAGTTCGATACTCACTGAGTGCCCCACACAAAATTCGACATAGAATAGGTATAGATAGGATCGCCTATCCTCTGTTTAACACTCCTCCTCTGATCCTTTGAATAAGAATAGAGGTTTCTCCCTTGTTTCTTGTTTAGGATCGGGTTTCCGCTTCCTTCTGAAGTCGTCTTATTCTCTTTCACTCCCAGCAGCCCTTTGCGTCTTAGGGGCATTATCTTCTTCTTTGGGGTGAATTAATTAGAAAATACACACAATATCAAAGTCTTATCATACATAAAGCTAACAACCACTCCTTCTAGTTAGAGAAGGGATGGCTGAAAAGATTTACTATAAATTGACTTTAAAATCCTAAAGTCAAATGAAAGTAAGCTTTCTTCATGTCTTGGTCATAGGATCTGACACACTGACATTTGTTTAATCAACCCATTGAAGATACAAATAGAATAAAGTATTCCTGAATTTTCATATCTACCAAATTCTATCGAACAAGATAGCTGTAATAAATAATCAAATAATATAAAAATAATTTTATATTTAGAAGAATATAAAAGGATGTTAATCACTTACAATGCATTATTTATTATTTATTTTACCATATCATGAAGAAATAACTATGAATAGAGTTCTTTATTTATAAATTCATAAAAATATCTGAACTATACAAGTAGAAAATAAATAAAAGTAATTGTCCATTTTCCATGAACTTATAACAATAGCTAGTTAGCCTCCATTTTAGCAAATATAACGCAAGAATATAACATGAGTAGGACTCCTCCGCTCTTTTGAACAGGAGTAGGGGTTTATCCCTTGTTTCCTGTTGAGGATTGGGGCCCCGCTTCCTTTTCAAGTCTTCTCGTTCTCTTTTATTCCTAGAAGCTCTTTGCGTCTTAGTGCCATTATGTTTGGAGTGAATTTATTTATTTTAAATGTCCGAACCAGAGTTGAGATGTCGTAAATTCGCCTAACCCAATCTGCCCTCGTTCAACTATGATATTGATATTTTGTGGCTTTAATAACACATCTTCATAATACTGTATTTTTAGGCTTGTAGCACACATTATTTATGAGGGGGTGCAAAAATTTTCAGCATTTTTTTTATTTGAATAAAAAAAATTCTACTGGATATTTAGTCTCTACTTTTCAAACAGAAGACGCTGCGAACTTTTGCACATATCTAATACAAGGAAACTGGGATTATTATTATTATACAGTGCCTCTTAAGGCCAACTTCCTTTTATGCCTATGAAAGACCGTGACATTGGAAAAGATAATGGAGGCTTTCTGCACAGTTTTGAATTCAGAGTTGGCCTTTTTCTCGACTGGTTGCCATCCAAGGACCGATAGTGCAGCCTAATCTACTGAAACTAAGGACTGAAAGCCCAATTCAATTTGTTAATAACTATGACTGTTAAAAACCATACCTTTTCCACAGTATTAGTGCTAAATGAAGGCAACAGACTATGCCTGAATTTGAACTCGGATCACTTTCGTTTTAATTTTTCCTTTTTCACTCAGGGACGGTGAGATGTAGGTCCAACGAGGAAAATGCTTTTCCACTGGGGAACGCAAACGCACGTACGCACATTTCATTTCATTTTCTGTAGGATTTTCTCCTACACCAAACTACACACGCACAAACAATTCACTAGTTTAAATGTTTTCCTCATTCATGTTCATTGTTTTGTAACACGCAACAATATTCTATTGTCTACGTATACCGTTATTTTGTTAATACAAACATCATCGTTTGTTTATATATATAGTTTTGTTGTTACTTTTTAATTTATTACTCAGACTCACATTCAGTCCGCCATTTTTATTGTGGGATAAATATACCAGGAGACACGTGTTTTCCAAATAAACACTCGACCAGCATACGCTGCAACAAGCTTTATAGGCGGGTAAAAAGATAGGTTTTAACTCAATTCGATGTAAAACAGGAACACAAAGCGGGCGAAGGTAAATTAATGTCTAACTATTTTTTTTTCTAATCTACAATTTCAGGCCCTAACTAGAGTCATAAGCATGATATCATCATGATGATGATAATGATGATGATGATGATGATGACTATATTTAGTCGTCCCCCCACGAGGGCGTCATGTGGCACAAGGCCTTTTTAACGTGGGCATTTCCGAGCCATTAGGCTCAGCCAAAAATAGCCCATTTGAACCCGTATAAACGGGTTCAGGGCCGGTTTTACGTCCCCGAAGGAGACTCCGCCCTTCGGTGTAGCCACCTTCGGGTTCCTCTCCGTCCGTAGACGGAGAGTTGAACCGAACAGTCGCTCAGAAAGTGAGCGATGATGATGATGACTATTACTTACTTTCAGTCATAAAGTATTCTGATATTGGCTTTCCTGTTCCTTCTAAAATCTTTTCCTTCTCCTTTACTCCCGTCTTAGTGGGATTATCGCCTTATATATATGCCACTGTTTTAGTGCAGTTTAATTAAATCATATATTCCTTTTAGTAAAATATCATTGATATATATATATATATATATATATATATATATATATATATATATATATATATATATATTAAGTTGGTGCAAAAATAATGACGTAATAATGTCGTTTTTGACGTATTTTTAACGTCAAAAAAGACATTATTACGTCATTATTTTTGCACCAACTCTATATATATATTAGCTATACTACGTATATATATATATATATATATATATATATATATATATATATATATATATATGTAGTATAACTGGCCACTCGTATTTATTTAACACCTATGGTGTATACAACAACTATGCTACAGTTTCTGGAAAAGAAAGTGTTATCTAGCGTGATCAACAATTTGAACAAGGCTACCTCGATGACTTGTAACAATTTGAACGATGACTTGTGACTTCGAGCTAGCGCAACTATCGACGGAACCCAAGTGTTCTGTCTACCCATTTTCACTCACAAGACTTGGGTCAATCCGTGATATGGTTTTCAGGCACCTTTCAAAGGCGCTGCATGCTGGGATCGACCCCTCCAGTCCGATAATATCTCCTTCCTGACAAATCGACCATGGTGAGATTCAAACCCGGTCATCATGATTAGAATGCGATCGTTCTAACCACTTCGGCCACGTGCCGATAATATATATATATATATATATATATATATATATATATATATATATATATATATATATATATATATATATATATATATATATATATATATATATATATATATATATATATATATATGAAACTCAGCTCACTGATTACACTTCCGTGCCGATAACAATTACGCTAACCGCACATCCGAAGTATGTAGAGATCGACACAATGGACAAAGATACAGCACAGAAAGGCAAATGGTGAGATGGGTGGATAGAGATGAGGTAGGCGGAGGAAAAATAAACAACTGTAGATACAAAGAAGAAAAGACAGGAATAGTGGGTGAATTAGAGCGAAGAGATGTATATAGATGAGATATATATAGAGAGAGAAAGAATATATATATATATATATATATATATATATATATATATATATATATGGGGATAGTAGTAGTATTTAGTACTAGGCTGATGAAAGAAATTCGATAAAAATCAACAATAATAATGATAATAAAAATATTAATATTTATTGTTTCTAATTAGGACTCTAGGCCAAACAAGCATAATAAGAAAAGTTGCTAAGAATCTGAATTTTGGGACATGCCTCTGTTCTTTCCCAACGAGAAAAAGAACTAAAATATACATGCATATACGCAAGCGTACTTACATAATTTGAATGAAATTCAAATTCAAATTGTGGATCTATTTTTGCGTTTGTGCGTGCATATTTTAGTAACATGACAGAGAGAATCTATGTAAAAGTTTCTTTCATAAAAATCATTCATAGACTCAACATAGGCTTTTATCCTTTCCGAGAAGCATATTTGCCGCCAAAATTAACCGCCGTCCTGAGAAAACCTCTTTCATCCTTGCCTAGATAAAACAATTACTTCGCCTCACGTCTCGGGAACAGGGCGATTGTGTAAATATTGCAAAACATACGTGAACGATGTTGATAGATCATTTGTGCAATTCGTTTGCATTGTCAGATCGAGGCTTTAATGTGGATGGCATGTATAGCGCAAGACTCGTTCTAGAATAATTAAATTGTCAGCTGTATTCAACCGCTTTATACGATCATTAAATAAAAAATGATTTAAGCGGAATGAAATCTCTTGGTGTTAGAGAGGACCATCCTTTTCGAACTTTGTGGACTGGCACCACAGAATCACAAAGAACCGAACCAAATAAGAGATATCACACGTCTCGACAAAATCTAAAGACGGATATGCAATGTGATCGGTTCTCACTTGGGGTTTCAACTCCAGTCGCTTTCTCACCGATATAATGTGACTTCCCTCTGTCTTTTCTATAAATATTTTCATGGCATCTACCTTGACGAGCTATTTCCATTGGTACCTCAACTGCATGAATTTAAGCGTGCTACTAGGTTGGCATTTCGGTCCTACCTTTTTACTGCCAAATTTACAGTTAAATGTAACCGCCTCTTCGACTCCAGCACCTTCTTCTCTCGTACTTCCCGACAGTGTAACTCCCTTCCTCTTAATTCCTTTCCTGATAACTATAATCTTCAAATATTCAAATGTAATGTCAATCGACATCTCCGGTTGCCTTGATCCCTGTTCTTCATTTTATCCCGCCCCCCATTCTTCTTTTTATCCTTTCTTCAACCTTCCTATACTCAGTCTTTTCCCTTACTTACACTCTCTGTAGCCCCTTGCGTACTAAAAGTACTCCCGCCTTGCTTGGAGTGAAATGCTTAAAAAACAAAAAAACACTTGTGGACTTTCAATAACAACGGCTAATATAGATAGAACATGTAACTCGAAGAGAAAATAATGACATAATCAAGATGATGGTGTTCCACACTACTTCAAACAACAGGTTAGGAAGGAAATCCTCATCCCTGTATTGAATACATATCTGATCTGGTGCTCCTATTGTACATCTTGAGATTCTGAACAAAATCCAAAGAAGGGTCTGCAATACAATCGATCTTGACCAGGCATCTCGTCTGCAGTCACTTTCTCACTGATTTGAAGAGAAAATAATGACATAATCAAGATGATGGTGTTCCACACTACTTCAAACAACAGGTTAGGAAGGAAATCCTCATCCCTGTATTGAATACATATCTGATCTGGTGCTCCTATTGTACATCTTGAGATTCTGAACAAAATCCAAAGAAGGGTCTGCAATACAATCGATCTTGACCAGGCATCTCGTCTGCAGTCACTTTCTCACTGATTTGAAGAGAAAATAATGACATAATCAAGATGATGGTATTCCACACTACTTCAAACAACAGGTTAGGAAGGAAATCCTCATCCCTGTATTGAATACATATCTGATCTGGTGCTCCTATTGTACATCTTGAGATTCTGAACAAAATCCAAAGAAGGGTCTGCAATACAATCGATCCTGACCAGGCATCTCGTCTGCAGTCACTTTCTCACTGATTTGAAGAGAAAATAATGACATAATCAAGATGTTGACATTCCAAGCTACTTTAGACGAAAGGTTAAGAAGGAAGCCTTCATCAATAGTGGAAAAAACGATAACAGTTACTGGACTTAAAAAACTCATTTTCCTGAAAAACTAAAAGATTTTAAAAATTTCAATCGGCGGTAGCACTGGCTGCTCGGTCAATGAATTCCGAATGTTTCCTTATAAGGAAACGCCTAATATTACTATTACTGTTTGACCTTTTGCTTTAACTCTTGCGAAATTGGGGACAAAACATTAAGAACATTCTACTAGACAAGCTAAATATTAAATCAATGTCAAGTGTCCCAGAAAACTCATGAAAACGTTTAATTCTGACGAGGCTATTTCTTATTTGCAGATGCATAGTTTGAACTCGTTCAGCGAACTCGCCTTCTATATCTTTATTACGGAAGAGTTTTTCTTTGAATTTACGTATTATATAAAATATAATGAGTTCCCTTTTTAAGAGGTTTACTGAGATCCCAAAATAAAGCTTTTTTGGGATTCAAACTAAAAATATTCTGCGTTTCGAATTTGTTAAAATAGTGTATGTTCCTATAAAAACATGAAAATCGAAAATACTAAATACGTCAAGTAAAAGCTTTCTAGGTCAATACTTTTGTTTCTCTACACCCACCCCACTCTCTCTCTCTCTCTATATATATATATATATATATATATATATATATATATATATATATATATATATATATATATATAATCAATCCCCTATATTTCTATCTATTTCAGTAATCTATTTATTATCTATTTCCATCACTCCCCAATCTCTCTCTATATATACACCGGGTGTAACAGTAAAATTGTCCAAATCGTGTAACAGCATGCGATGATCGTCCAGCCCACAAAATGTTTAATATCTAAAAAAAAAACAAACACTAAACTAATTGAGTTTCTATTTTTGAGGTTTTCAGATAAAACGCTTAGGCATCTTGACACCATTTGTCGTAAGAATCACTGAAAAACCCTTTTAGTTATTCAGCTAGAAAGAGAACAGGTTAAAATCGTTTTGTATCAGCCCCACTGTGTCTTTCCAACTGAGCAATGGTGAGAGGAAAAAGATCATTCAGTAATGGTACCAACATTCATACTTTGGCTTCCATCTTCAAAGTCCATTCAAGAACCATCAAGAGAACAGTGAATAAGTGTTAAAAAGTGAGAATAGTAGAGAGGAAAACTGGATCAGAAGGTCACAACAGCAAGAGGGATCATTATTTCAACTGAGAGCTAAATACATTCTTATTGTTCAAAGTAGAGTCCCGTAGTATTATAAAAAGACCTCAGAGAATCCCAGTAAGAAATCTTTAATCATTTCTAAGATACAACGGTTCAAATCTTAATCTAATAATTAGAGAATTTTGCTGTTACATCCGGTATATATATATATATATATATATATATATATATATATATATAGTCGACTCTCCCGTCGAATTCGACGTATGAGGGTCAAGCAGATCAGTTTCCAGGAAACCGACAGTCCGAAACCGGCACATGAGATTTGATTATAGTGGTGAAGGCTTCGTGTAGGACAATCAACACTTTTTGAAGGGATGAATACAGAGACCTGGTGCACTAAGTGCCACAAGGTCCCCAAACGACCCTCTGCAGGTTTTGAATTCAGAGTTGTCCTTTTCCTAGACCAGTTTCCATCCAAGGTTATAGAATCCAGTCTGTCCTGCTATTTTAGGAGGATTCACACCATTCCCAAGGGTATTAGCACGTAAGTGAATGTAATGGATTCGACTGGAATTCGAACTCTGCGATTCCTCAATCCTAGCCGCTATCCATTACTCCACCGTGCCTCCCTCCCTCCTCTCTCTCTCTCTCTCTCTCTCTCTCTCTCTCTATATATATATATATATATATATATATATATATATATATATATATCGCACCATCCTAAAAGAGTCTATACATGCAACTGAGAACCACTTGTGAATTCCAAATTCCCATCGAAACTATTACTACGTCCTCGGATGCGGCGTTAAAAGGAACCCAATGTTCCATAAGGAAATATATATATATATATATATATATATATCCGAACGGCCATTCTTCGAGGCCTTTCTGCAATACTACAGTTGCCCCGCAGGGCTATATCCTTGGGCCCACGCTGTTCCTAATCTTCATAAATGCCATTCCAGATAGCATCAATTCTCAACTTGGTATCTATGCTGATGACACAAGTTTTTACTCCTGTCTTAATCGTAGATCTGATCGGTTCGATAAGGTTAGGTTGGAAGCGTTAAATGGAGTAAGGAATGTTTTGTTAATTTTAACGCTTCCAAAACAAAGCTTTCAATCATCTGAGAAACTCCCTTCTGCCTTCCATCAGAATGGCTGATTTTAACTCATTACGTCTTCTCATGCTAACATTTTCCGCTGAGATGAAGTGGAACGTTTATATTGAATCAATTGCTGGGGCTGCTGCTAGGAAAGTTGGTTTATTATTCCGTGCTAGACATTTTTTCTCACCAGAATCTAAGTCTACCATTCATCGATACATCGAATGTTGATGCTACATCTGATCTGGTGCTCCTGATACATATTTAGAGATTCTTGATAAAATCCAAAGAATAATCTGCAATGTCATTGGTGCTGACCTGGCATCTCTGCTTCAGTCACTTTCCCACATCCCTAGTGTAGCTTCTCTGTGCCTTTTCTGTGAATATTTCCATGTTAAAATGTTCGGACGAACCTTCCCTCCATGGTACCTAGACTCTATGAATTTAAGCACAATACTCGATTGGCAGCAATATTTCATCATTTTACAATTGAAATGTCTAGATGTAACCGTAATTTCTATGCTAACAGATTCTTCTGTCGTACTTCTCGCTTGTGGAACTCTCTTTCGTCGTTCAGCTTCCCTGTCAATTTTAATCTTCAAAAATTTAAGTGTAAAGTCAAACGTTATCTTCTGTCTTCTTCCTTTATTATTCTCTCTTATTAATAGTATTTTTAACATACTCTCTAGAGTTCAGTAACCCCCTTGCGTCTTAGTAGCTTTATTGCCTTGCTTGGGGTGAAATTATTAATATATATATATATATATATATATATATATATATATATATATATATGAAGAAATATAGTTTTAAGGTGCTATATTTATGGGCTAAAGTGTTCAATATCAGAGATAGAGCGTATGTAAATACAAATATAAAAAGTGAACATTGAAGTCAACACTCAGAGACGGCAGGCTGTTTCATGCTGAACGCAATCGTCAGGCCGATGTCGTCCAGCATGAAACAGCCTGTCACCTCTGAGTTTTGACTTCAATGTGCACTTTTATATATACATATATTTTAAGACATTTTTATGTTTATACATTCTTTTTATAGAAATAATTGTCGGACTTTGTCCATTTCTATATATATATATATATATATATATATATATATATATATATATATATATATATATACATATACGTATGTTATGAAATGGACAAAGTATATATATATTGAATATCAAGCTCTGCTCCTTATATTATATAAAATGAGATGCAAAGGATATTCTTTGCATATATTTTTATCTTTTTTTATTTAGTTGGTATGTAGAAGTATAGTTCAATTTTTGAAAATCGCAAAATTATTGGTTAATAATGCAGCCTTCGTCAGTATTTGATATTGAATAGTGTTTTTTTTTTTGTTTTGTTTTTTTTTGTGTTTTTTAACTGGGCTAAATATCAAATCTCACACTGATGTCATTAATGTCCGCAACATTGACTCCTCTTACATCCCTAGCGTCCAGGACACATACAGGACACTTCTTTGTTGGTAGTATGTATAGGGCAAATTCAAAACAACTAATCTAATACTGTAACCACACATACACATTCCGACTATTCTCAGATACCGTTAGGTAAATGTTACCAGACGATCATCAATAGGTATATCGCTACGGTTATAAACCTAGTGCATCGGCCCCTGGAGATGTCTGAGTATGGCCTGACTTGTATGTAGCGCGTCCTGTCGTGATGACGCCAGCAAGATACATACTAAGATTTGGACTTTTATCTAGGGCCAACACAAATAAAATAAAACCATGAGTTCGTGTATGACTCTTATGTTAATTTTATTCTTTATAAAACATACGTTTTCTTTAAGCAAGACTCGTATAGATTTGGTAAAAAATAATTATTCTTCTTTTACGTGTCGTGTCCCTTCAGGACGTTGGCGATCGTGGCTCTCCATAATTTTCTGTCCTTTGTTATCTTTCCTAAATCTTGTCCCGCCATCCATTTACTCAAGTTCGCTAGGTAGGTTATGCATTGTTTCCACTGTCCCCCTGTCCTTCAATCTGTTCTGTGAGTATCAGATTTTCCAAGCCTTCTTTCCTGATTATCTCTCATAGAAATAGTAACTGTCTCTTCCTGATATTAAGTGTCGTTTTGTTTCCATACTAAAACTTTTTCGCATGTTCGGTTCATGGTATTCTCAGCATCCTTCTGTAGAACATTTCTGTTGCTTACTTGATTCTACTACCACTCTGTGACCCCATTTTTTCTAACCGTTCCCAACTGCACTTTTTCCCAAACGCCCCACTGGATTATTCCACCGCTTACTAGGAGTGTGGATCCCAGCTTAAACCGTGCTCAATCGGAGGAAAAATCCGAAATGAAATATATACCGACTGTCTGAAGAATAAATGCAACCCTGGACCATAACAGTCAAAATTGCTCTAAATACGGACACAACTCCTCCTGATAAGGCTTTCCTTTCCTCTTTTTCTTCTTGTTCTCTCTTTCTCCGTGCAATTAATTAACTAGCTGCATTGCGAACGCAGCACAATTTTGAAATCTGGCGTCATTTATAAAACTCTTCAGTCGTAGTGGTGACCAAGCTGGTGCCAAAACCACATGGCAATGCTTAACACATCTTTGGAACGTCTACTTAGTTGCCACCGGCCTGTCGTGTCGTGTCTATCTACACGTCCCACACACCACAAAGAATGAGAACCAAGCAAAACGGGAGGCTTTTTCACTTACCTACGACCTGAGATCGTTTCAACTGATTTGTAATTTCTGATGCCCATGCGGTAGCACTAACAGCATTGTTTTTATATGCATATATATATATATATATATATATATATATATGTATATATATAAGGACAATGTTGTGTGATATTGAATATTGGACAGATGTTGCGGATTACAAAACGCGGACTGACCGCTAGGATTAAAAAATATTTTATTCTCGATTGAAAAAAAAAAAGTATTTCTTTTACCTGGATAAGTTAGTATTAACGAGTTCAACAAACGGGGCACTTTTATCGATCACCTTCAATATGGCAGCTTTCCGATTGCTAAGTGTTCGATTAAATAAAGGGGATATACTTCGGTAAAAGATTTTATACGATTCTCAATGGTTCTGAATAACGTATTTGCGATAACGAACAAGCCTCCTTGATAAACTCCGGATTTTCAGCAGTTCTGTACTTTACCAGTACCACTAAACTAAAACCTATGTGTGTATGTCGCAGATTTTATAAGTATGAAACTGACTACCTACAGAAAGGACCAGTTCGTAATAGTTTTCTTGATGCAAGCTGTGGCATTTGGAATGGAATTCATTTATTCATAACTTTCAATAATCCTTTACCGTTGCGTAAGGCTAAGATTTGTCTACAGTACATTTGGAGACATTTAACAGTCATTGTAACTTCCACCATAAGATGTTTTATTAAATTTGTCCTTGTGGGGGACTTATTCTACCTTTTTTATGGAGAGCTGAATTTGCAACACGAATGGGGTGAACACAGTTTTTACGAAGAGCGTGGTTAATCCAAGGGTTCGATACTACAAATCATAATTTGAACCAACAGTAATTAGTAATTTTTAGTAAAATCGAAAGAAAAAAAATATGTACACTAGATGAGGCACGATATACTAAAGCACTTCTAAATGCGACCTGACAAAAAGAAAAAAAGAAAGAAAAAAAAAGACAACTTTGCAATAAAGTTGTCTTACAGGCGACTTGTATTATATAGAAATTTAAATAGTACTGGCTGTTATATTGTTGTTGTCCTAGGTTACTTGTTTCGGGCGCATGACGTGGATGTCACGTGGGCCCTTATCGCCGGCAGGTAACACAAGGGAAGTTGGTTACTTTCTCTCTCTCTTTCTTTCTTTCTTTCTTTCTTTCTTTCTTTCTTTCTTTCTTTCTTTCTTTCTTTCTCTCTCTCTCTCTCCGTCTCTCCCCGAACCAGAGTTACCAGTTTTGCTGACATGGGAGAAAAGCAAAACTGAGCTTTTTACAAACACCTAGCTAGATAAAAACAAATGGGCTAACGGTCGGTGATGTTACTTTTTTTTTGTTGTTGTTGTTTGTTTCTCCCTCCTTGCTATTATGCAGTCAAGTCCAGTTCGAGGTTAGGTAGGCATTATCAACCAGCGGATAATAAAGAAAAGATATATTAACAAAATACGAAGTAGGAGGAGAAAAAGAAAGTGGGAGAGAGTCGTGACATCTAATAACTTCAGGAGAAAAAAAAAAAAAAAAAAACGACAAAAAAGAACAGCTTTTCGTTTCAAAATCTGGTTAACGACCCGATATCCAACATCACCCGTTTCGTTTTCTTCCATCATTTTTTTCTGTACCTGTCTACCCATCAGTTCTTTCTTTGTTGCCGTTTTTGTTGTTGCATTCAAAATTGGCTTTGCTGTGAAAGAAAAAAAAACTACCTATTTTTGGAAGAAAAAAGAAAAAAGCGGGAAGAAAAAAGTCGTTACTCGTATATATTTCATACTCCGTCCAATTCAGTCAGCTTATTTCTTTTTCTTTCTTTCTTTTTCTTTTTTTTTTTTTTTTTTTTTTTTCTTCTCTTCTTCTCGCAGACATCTGAGCGCTGCCCGTGCAGGTAGCCGTGTGGTCATCCCCCCGAGTGATCTATCCTCCAGCCACCTGACCCGACAACCTTATCGATCTTCCCTAGTGGTGCCCCGGGGCACGTCCTCACTTTCCAATATGCATGAATGCACACATGAACACCTAGAGGAAAAACTGAAGCAGTTTCAAAACTCAAGCCCTGATGAAAACAGTAAGTAAAAAATACAAAAATATAAATACTTTTTTTTTTATGTTTAGTAACAGTGACACGTTCTTGCTTCGTTGAATGATGATAACATTTCAGAGCGAGCGCGAAAAAAAAAACGGTCTGATTTATTTTTAAAAAGAAAAAAGAATGAAAAGAAATTTATATTTGTTTGAATGTCGGTTTTGCATTTTAACTGATCAGACTTGATTTTATGGGCATCAGGATTTGTTCGAACAAATTTAAAAAATAAATAAATGCGGAAACGATGTTGTACAATGTCAATAATACATACATTTTCTCTCGATACTAACGCCGGCTATATACATGCCGGATTTCCCACTTAAAACAGGATTTTTTTTGTTGTTTCTTATAAAATAAAGGGTGAAGTTGACATGGAAAATTTGAAAGAAAAGTCATAAGGTATGCTTTGTTAGGGTAAGAAAAAATTATAACTTCGACTTGTGGGAAAGAAAACGAGAACTTTCCTAATATCGATAACTATTTTTTGTTTCTTGTGACTGACGGATTAGGTTAAAAATAAACAATTTTAAAACAAAATATTTATATCACCAAAAAATAAATAAGATATTCAATCTGATTTTTTTAGCTATATTAATCTTTTAGTAAAAAAAATAAAAAAAAATTGGCAGTCAAAAATAGAAAAGCATTGGAAAAAAAAAACCATAGAAAAGGTATTTCCAGGTTAAATTATTTTAATACTCTCTTATTAAAATAAGAATCATATTTAATTTGTAGTAATGAAACAATATAGTCGATTAAACTAAAAGTAAAAATAAGTTATTTAACTCATCGTAAATATTTTAATAAATTCACTTATTATTTAATTGTTATAAAGTTGAATAAAACTTATATTTAATTAAGATATATTAATTATTATTGTGGGTAGAGGTTTTTACAAATGCATCATGTTTATTTACAAACAGTGAAAAATTAACGTCTGCTTGTCTGAATCATCGAAAATGTATCTTCCGGTAGTAATTGAATTTGCATTCACTTTTGTTTTTTCTGGGAAATCACTT
>CAHIKZ030000542.1:192500-212500 GCA_903632075.3 Acanthosepion pharaonis | reverse complement strand
AAGTATGCATGCAGACTTAGCACTAGTTCTTCTAACTTATTCCAGGAAATTAAAGAATTTTAGTATCATTCAGTGGCGTAGCTAGAGTAAACGTCAACCTGGGTGGTCCGCTCAAATGTCACCTCAATGACCCCGATTCACCCTATGCTGAATGGTTAGCTGTAGCTAAATTTTCATACATGCTCTACCTCTACTTTACTCTACTGACCGATATGTTACTGTTTACATGTATGATCCAAGACAAAATCCAATACCACAAAATAATCAGTTCAAATCAAAAGCTGAAAACATTGCTATTTTTCCTACTCACAAATTTCCCGACCATTTATTAGAAAATTTCTGACGGGGGGACAAAACTGGGAGGTCATAAATTATTTCGGAGGGGGGGGGTCATATGCCCGCCTGAGAAACCCTGTGTCTCCACCACTGTTTTCAGACTATTTTTGGCACCTTAGCCAAAGTTGAAAAATTTTGTTGGGGGTGACATTGTGTCACCCCTCCTGTGCTGGCACCCGGGGCGGTCCGCCCCTTAGCTACGCCACTGGTATCATTCACACTCTTTTGAACCGGAGTAGATGTTTATTCTTTGTTTCCTGTTTAGGATTGGATTTCCGGTCCCTTATAAAGTTTTTTTTTTAATTCCCACTTACTTCCAGTAGCCCATTGCATCTTAACAGCATTATTGCTTAGTCTGAGGTGAATTGATTAAAAAATATAATAATAACCTCATGAATCATAGAGTTGCCAATTAGTCATTTAGACTTGAATCAAGGCTCACTGGAAAATGTTTAAATCAATTATTGGTGACATCTGCTGATCTCCAGTGAAACATCAACTGATGATGTCAGCCATTTAAGAGTTAATACGATATGATACGTTTAATCGTCACTGTCTGATCCAGACTTGTGATCTTATACCAGACTATGTTACGTTAATACCTATAGACATAGATACAAGTATGAAAATACAAATGTGTGTGTGTGTGTGTACAACATCTGATCAAAAAGTATTCAAACTGTTGCTATGCAGTTAAGACGCTTGGCTCAGCTTGATCTTGAACCTTTTCGCGCATACATTAAGTTATAACATTCTCGCTTACGTCTGTTGTTTATAGCATTGCTTGGAAGGAAAGTGTGTAGAGTGTAGTCATGTTACCACACCAGAAAGGTTTCATCAGTGACCATGGCTTGTGCAGTACATTTTGGGCCAAGCACAGCATTCCTCAGGTTCTAGCAACAACCATATTCCCCAAATCTCGACTTTTTCCTCTTTCCAAAAATTAAAATCCCACTTGGTAGGAACAAGACTTCAAGGTGTCGAGAAAATACAAGATAGATGCTTGCTATCCCCCAAAAAGAGTTCTAGGAATGCTTCCATCAATGGAAGACTTTGAATAAAAAAAGAGGACTACTTTGAAGGAGATAATACGGAATTGATATGTGTCGTAGTTTTCTTTTTATAGCAACAGTCCACATCATTTTTTTATCAGCCCTCATATGTTTGTGTGTATATATATATGTGTGTGTGTGCGGTCAGTATCTGGCCATTATATATATATATATATATATATATATATATATATATTTATATAGTTTTATATATATTTTATGGGATAAAAGTGCTTAATATCAGAGATAGAGCGTATGTAAATATAAATATAAAAGTGAACATTGAAGTCAACACTCAGAGGCGACAGAGTGTTTCATGCTGGGCGCAATCGTCAGGCGAACATGAAACAGCCTGTCGCCTCTGAGTGTTGACTTCAAGTGACTTCAATGTTCACTTTTATGTTTATATTTACATACGCTCATCTCTGGTATTAAGCCTTTTATCCCATAAAATAGCACACCTTAAAACTATATTTCTTCATATATATATATTTTACATATTTATATATATATATATATATATATATATATTTTATATATTTTTACATATATATATATATATATATTTTACATATTTTACTGTAACTATGCTTAGCAGACCGTATTACAGTTTCTAAGAGAGAATGCGTGACCTATCAGTCAGTAGATTGAACAATGCCAGTACAATCAAACACCCGGTAACGATGACATAAATATATATCTGACAAGATAAATGAATGATTATATATATATATATATATATATATATATATATATATATATATATATATATATATAGTAATCATTCCTTTATCTTGTCAGATACTGGTAGCGCCCTATTTATTCAACATTCAGTCCTTTTATGAGCATCGTCAGGAGTGGCTTAGCAGTCCAATCTTAAAAATCTTCATATTCAGACAAACGAAAAACTTCCTTGATAATGCCTCATCAATTTGCCAAACGCGCTTGCATCCACAGATGATTTGGACAGTCCTTACACGATCTATGTCTAAAAAAGAAATCTCTTTTATGAAAACAAGAAAAAATTTAATAAAACGTTTTATTTTATATTTTTAATTTTGCACATACACGTCGTTTGTTTTTGATTGTATCGATGGGACAGTATTATAGGGTCAGTTGGGCCCCCGTCTGTAAGAAAAATAAAAGCACCATGACGCAATTCACTCTGCGAGAAATTTGGAAACGGCATTTTGTACTGCTTGGTATTCGCGTCGGATGCTCCAATACGAATATTTCAGCGTGTTTGGGTATCAATCTGAGGACAGTGCAGATGATTCGGAAAGAGTTGGATGTTGTCATAATCCTTACCTTCAGTTCATATTTGGTATTACAAGGAGTTTTGTTGGTCTCTCACTCAACTACACCCCACACATAATAATCAAGATGGTTTCAGTTTGGAGAATTAGGTGGCCAGGTTTAAGGTGCGATGTGGTTGCAGAAATTGTCTGACATCTATGACTGGGTTCTCCTGCTTAGGTGGCATGGTGCAGAGTTCTCTTAACATACATAGGGTCTTCCAGCAGCTACCCTCTTAACCCAAGGGCAGCACAACCTCTTCAAGACACTTGATGTAGTCCTCCGTGTTGAGTCTGGAACCCTGATGGAGGATGAATGGAGACATAACGTCTCCATCAGCCCAAGCACCTTCATAACCACCATTAAACTCCTCCATATATATATGCACATTTCATTGAATACGACAGACAAGGTGCTTTGATTTAGTTTTTTATACAATTTCTCATGTGATTTAATTTTTTTTCTCTTAGGATGATATCAAAAAATGCACAACACCAGTTGACAATAGCAAAAATTACAAGAAATTTAAAACCTCTAACCTTATAGTTAAAACAAAATAATTCACCTCTTAGAACAAAATTAAATAGGACAAATATTATTTACGAATTCAAATGTCCATTAAGGAATTTTATTCCTGATCAATCAAAATTCGTAAATAATTATATAGGCCATACTACAATATGTTTGACACGAGGACTTACACTACACCTTTCTGACCATAGCTCAATTAGGTCTCATTTAAATATTCATGGACCTACTGGACTCTATTCGTAACATACTCGTTGACAACACAAATATAATAGCACCATCTGCATACAAAAAAGGCAAAAAATAATGGAAGCCTTATTAATAAAAACAAAAAACCAACACAGTAATAGCAACTATGAACATAGACACAATATCTTGACCGTGTTTTGAAATGCTAACATTATATAAATAGTTACATACAACAAATTATTTTTTGTTAACGTTGATATATTTCAACCTTGAAAATGGCTAAGTGTATAGTCGAAAGCGTTCGGGTAAAAAGAACAATTGGACAGTTTTATATAATTTATCACCCGAAAAGAAAAAATTATTAGATCATATGAGAAATTGTATAAAAAACCTAAAAAATGTGCATGAAAGAATGATTGCACCTTGTCTATCGTATTATAATATAAATATATATGAAAGAATGATTATATATATATAAATATATATATATATATATATATATATATATATATATATAATTTTTCTGTTTATTGAAATTATAATATATATATATATATATATATATATATATATATATATATATATATATATACTATTTATTGTATATATATATATATATATATATATATACACACACATATATATATATATATATATATATATATATATATATATATATATATATATATATATATATATATATATATATATATATATATATATATATATATATATATATATATATATATATATATAGTGTTCCAATAAACAGAACAAAATTGTCAAATGCATAAAGAGAAGAAAGGAAAAAATAATTGGTTTTATTTTTAATGCTATTATTTTTTTTATTTTATTTTTAGAACTAACATTGTTTCCAGAAATTTTCTGAAGCCTTTTGAAAATGCGTCCTACCTGTTATTTCCGATTACAATCGGAAACAAAATGTCCGTTCAGTACAGACTGCCATGACACTTTTATTACTGTTATTATTATAATTATTATATAAGACATAATAACAGCAGTAATTTCAATCCTGGATAGAATAAAACAGACTGAATAAATTTCATAAGCAAAACAAAGCTAGAAATTGTGTTTATTGGTGCAAATTGACATTGTCTTCTATATTTGAACATACGGAAAAAAATCGTTACCCAACTACACCATGCAGTAACCTAAATAAAGTTTGCAAAACTCAATAAAGTTTCAATTATCACATAACAATGCACATTTAACAAGATTACAATTATTCCTTTTATTATTTTTACCTGATAACAATGGCAACAAGAGTGGAGTAGGATTACCAAGGGCAGACAGAGGTGCCAAAATTTTGCTTAATGGTTACCAAACTTGCCAGACAAACCATTATTACGGTAGCCATTTCAATGCTCATTAGATGTGCCACATATATAGCCTTGTACCACACTAAACCTTGACATACCAGAGAGGACTAGCTTATGCCAATTGCATCGTATTCATGGTAGATGCTGGCAGACAAAATATAAACTTTATCAATATTTACCTTCAGACTCAAGTAGGCTACCTAAAAAATTAAGTATAAACATGATCCATATGTATATATACACTCAAGTATAAAATTGGTCAATGTCTACCTATAGACTTGAATATAAAATTGGTTAATTTTTGCCTATAGACTCAAGTAAAAACCAATCAATGTTTACCTATTGACTCGAGTATAAACTTTATCATTGTTTGCTTACAGACTTGAGTATAAATCTGCCTAAAAACTAAAGTAGGAATGTGATCAATATTTACCTACAGTCTCAAGTATAAACTTGGTAAATGTTTACCTATAGTCTCAAGTATAAACTTGGTCAATGTTTACCTATAATCTCAAGTGTAAACTTGACCAATATTTACCTATTGAACATAGATATGTGTTCTATGTATTAAACTAAAAAAATAATATTCTATTCATTGGTGAATAATTATGGAGTTTTATTTATCAAGTTATTCCTAAAAGAAAATTTTATTTCTATGTCACTAAGACTCTACTTAATAGAGATTGGCAAATATACTTTGGTAACAGTAGTTTATTAGTGGGATTATTTTTCATTCTGTATGAGGTTTTTTTTTTTCATTGGGTTCATTTGTTAATTGGTACAAGTGAGATTATTTGTTAATCGGTATGAATGGTTTATTAGTATGTTTATTTGTTAATTGGTACGAGTGATTTATTAATGATTTTATTTGTTAATCAGTAGGAATGGTTTATTAATAGTGTCATTTGTTAATAGATACTACTGGTTTATTGGTGTAACTATTCGTGAATCTAATATTATTAACATTTATAAAGAATCTTTTCAAAAATCATAGGTCGTTAAAACTGCAATAAAAGTGAGTAATGAGATATATTTTCGACAGAAATTTGACTTTTATGAATTATTAATTTATGATTTCATCCTTCTATCTCTCTGACTGATTCCTTTTGTCCATGTCGATTATGGCCATATCACATTGAAATACCAGTTTTCATATGATCACTGAAGTTAAGTACTATCAAGCCTGGTCAGTATCTAGATGGATGACTGTTTGGGAATACAAGATGCTGTAAGCTTAGATGAGCAGCATTTGCAATGTATAACGGTTCAGAATTGAAAATTAGCTCTTCAATTTCCAATTCCAATTGAGTTCTTTATATTTACTTATGAGCAAATACCCTTGGGAAAGTTATGAATCCACCTCTCCTCCTCTATCTATAGGTTAATTAGTAGAACTTGTATCAGTGAAAATCATTATTATCTAAAAAAAAAAAACTTCTAACAATCAGAAAATATTTTCTGACTTTAAATAACCTCCAAAAAGGTTGATAAGCCATGAAGCAAATCAATTATAAAAATGGTTGTCCATATATTCAATGTATAAATATCTATAGTTAAACAAAAAGCATGGGTTGATAGAGGAAATAAACTTAGTGAAGCAAGTTTGAAAATAGACTTAGTTAAGACTCAGTGAAGAAAGTATATTGTTTGAATTACTTACATGAAACATTGTTAATTATTATCACATGTTTGATTAGTATTTCTTACATCTTAATTTCAATTCCTTTTCATCACAACTTTCAGATTATCATTCTGTAATTGCTAATAAAGAAGTGAGAATTGGAAATTAAGAATGAAACTCTTGCAAGTCTTGAACTTATATCATTTACCCTCAGAAACATGTTATAGTCTGACAACTACATTACCAATATAGCTATGAAGAACATTGACTACTTTCTTCTTCTTCTTCTTGGTACCATCTCCCTTCAGGACATGGGCGATCATGACTCTCCACAAGTTCCTTATCCCTAATGGTCCTTAGTAGCATTATTCCCTTAGCCAAGCCTTCCAGCCCTTGTTCAACCATCTATTCACATAAGCTCATCGGGTAGGTGACCCACTGTCTTCTCTTATCTCTCTGATCCTCAATATTGCCTGTGAGAGTTAAGCAATTCATTGCATCTTCCCAGTCTCGGGTTTTCCACTGACATGAAGGAGAACGATTATATTGAATCAATTGCTAGTTTTTGCTACGAAAGTTGTTTCACTCTTTTGTACCTGATAATTTTTCTCATCAGAATCCATTTTGCATGTTTATAAATCTACCATTCATCCATGCATTGAATATTAGTGCCATATCCAGTCTGGTGTTCCTGCAGTATATCTCAAGATTTTCGACAGAATTCAAAAGGTGTCTGCAATGTTATCGATCCTGGTATGGCATCTCAGTATCAGTCACTTTCCCATCATGAAAACATAGCTTCCCTGTGCTTTTTCTATAAATATTTTCCTGGCATATGTTCTAATGTGTTTTGATCTTTGGTATCTCAAAATCATGAATTTAAGTCTAGTACTAGATTGGCAAATAGGTCCTATCAATTTACTGTTGAAATAGCTCGATGTAACCATAAGTTATATTCTAATAATTTCTTGTCAACTTCAATTTCATAAATTTAAATGCAACATCAAGTACCATCGTACTCCTCACTGAGGTCTTCACATTTTCTTTCACTCTCAGTTTATATATATATGTGTGTGTGTGTGTGTGTGTGTGTGTGTGTGTGATGGGCGTATGGCTGAGTAGTTAGAATGTTTGCTTTCCGGGCATGAAACCCTAGTTCGAATTTCATAATGGTTGATTTATCTGGAATGTGACTTCTTGATATTATTAGGCTGGAGTGCCAACCACAGAGCGCCGCACCTTTGGAAAGTGTCTCAAAACAATATAACGCGTTGAGCCAAGACTTGTGAGTGAAATTGGATAGATGAAACTATTTGGTAACCATCGATGGTTGTGCTAGCACAAAGTCACAAGTCATCATGACCGAGGTTTTGAGGAGACTGGCTTTGTTCAGACTGTTGGTCACACCAGATATACACTCTCCCAGAACTTTTCCTTCAACAAAGGTTTCCTCAGCATAGTTGCAGTATAAACCACAGGTGGGTTCTGTGAGTGTTGAACAAACACAAATGTGTCTGAGCAGACATCTGTAACAGGGATTGGTTAACCACCCTAGTTGACTCGCATACTCGGATATGAGAAACCAGCCACTACAACCACTTAGTCATTTATTACAAAGTCAAAAGTAATAATTAGTTCCTGAACAACGAAACTTTAAGTTGCACTTCGAACGTAGGTATATATATATATATATATATATATATATATATATATATATATATATATATATATATATATATATTAATATATATACATCTTAGCTCTAACTACATTGAGCACTATTTTGTTTACATCTTAAATTGAGTAAATATTTATTCCATTACATGTGTATGCATGCTAACGCACGTATATACGGTTACTAATTATCTAGTTATTTGAATGTAATATATATATATATATATATATATATATATATATATATATATTATTGAGTCGATAGAAGATGCGCACTGCTGATGAGACCTAAAAGGATGTCCAGTGCTTTTTGGCATTTGTATGCATTGAGGATTCCAGTTCTTGACAGGATGAATTATTATGAAATTATACAAATCCCCTAATTGTAACAACACCTGGACCGCTCCGATACAATGCAAGCATCATACCATTGGTCAAACAGGCTATGGTGACACGGAGGAAACTAAGTTACTAGATGTAATATAGCACAACTCATCCGTCCTGGTGGTGTTACTCTCCAAAGATGCATAACCCACAGGACTGGCCCCTAGGGTAACGACTTCCTTTACCGAGTCACCCCAATCAGAGCATTAGAAGCTGGATCAAGCATATGTTATATTACAGACTATTAATTAGGGGATCCGGGTTCAACTCTCAGAATCGGTAAAGGATGCACACTGCTGATGAGACCCAAAAAGGATGAAACAGCCATCCAAAGCTTTTTCGCATGTGTGTGCATTGAAGATTCCGGTTCGAGACATGATGAATTATTATGAAATACATATAGAGAGAGCCAGACAGAGAGACTAGTTTTATTAAGTTAAACCATCATAGTCAGTCTATTTTAATGGTTTTATCATTTTTTTCCAATTTTCAAATAAGTTATTGTACATGTAGATCAAATCTGGATAAACCATTTCAGTTTTTGTTCTATTTCTAGTACATTTAACTGTTTCAGTCATTATCAGGAAGTAAATTTTAACAGTATCATAGAGTTTTGTTAGCTGCATCCTGGTAATTTTTAGAACATTACACAGCAAATTTAAATATGTCTGTGTGCATGTGTGGGGGTGTTGTCTAAATACAACATGTAGAATGATAGAGATGCTAGAATGATCTCAAACAAAAACATAACCTATGAACAGTTTGCGCAATTTTGATCTAGATGTGCAACAAATTGGAAAAATATAATAAAAATTAAACAAACAGAATTGTCATTTGAATTTAACAAAACTTTTTTTCAAATAGATTCTTACGGCCTAAATATATTGAAACGTTTGTGAACCGTCTACCCAGGTTTTTGTTGTTATCTGAGTGTCGGGATTCCAAACATTTATCAACAGCAACAAAAACAACTCATCTTTTAAATAAAACATATTAAAGGTCATTATTTTTTTTCAGAAATATACAATAACAATAAAATGTTTAATTTTTCTTGTAGTGAAGTTTGATTTATAAATAATTTACTGTTTATATTACGGTGTGAGATATGTGGACAGACTTAATTTATGACAGCCAGCCTAATTAGTCCGCGGCAGCTGGCTCATCTCTTCAGTGTGTGTGTGTGTGTGTGTGTGTGTGTGTGTGTGTGTGTGTGTGTGTGTGTGTGTGTGTGTGTGTGCGCGCACGCGCGCGCACGTGCAGATCAAATTAACCTTCAAAATAGTTTTTACTCCCAAGAAGTAGTAGGCCTTTATATTTATATCTGTAAGGGAGATCCAAAATTTAATTTCGAATAGAGGTGTTAACTATTTGAATACAATGTTTTCATTGGTTAGAAAATAATTTCACACTGGTTCGCGAAAATATTTTTCTCGAATTTTCAGAAGTGGTAAAGGAGTTATTATTGTTATTTTTTGAATGGTCCAAAAATAACACGTGGTAGGTCTACAATTACGTCCCTTATAATGGGATTTTATTGGTTGAAAAATATATAGAGAATTTAATTCCTATAAAGACTTTAAAAATCTGTATAGTCTAAGATTTTGTAAAAGAGACAAATTTCGAAGAATCAAATGATAGCACACAGATTATTAGAACATATTCTATTAATTAATTATTTTTAGAAAAAAATAAAAAACTTATTTACTGAAAATTATTAAGAAGATAATTTCCCTACCGAGTGAATACTAACTCCAAATAAAGTTCAATTAACCTGTAATTTATGGAGAAATATAAAAATTACAGAGCAAGACAAAAATTACACAAACATTTTTTATAGTCATGTATGTTGGCTTGCGAAAGTAACAATTCTTTCATGAATAGAGATATTTGAGAAAATCATTACGTAGATTTATATTTTGATAGACAGTGTTCTTGTGAAGTTTTGAAGTTCTGCAGAGTTTGTGATTTGAAGAAATCAGTTTTCGAGCTGAATTGGAATTTCGACCCAAATCTGACTTTTGGTCGGAATTGGACTTATAGCCCAAATCAGAGTTAAAATGAGGTTTTGATGTTCCATGAAGTGAATTGAGGAATTCAAAATTATTTCTTCAAAATGCTATGGAAAAATCCAAAGACCAGAGCTCTAAGGTAAAAGGGGAGAAGAACAGAAGAAACATCAGGGGAAGCAGAAGCTAAGAGACAAGCAAATACTGCAAAGATATAGATCAAGAGCAACTGAAACATCTGAAGAGGTACAAGGCAGATAACATCAAGAGCATCTTAAATATCAGAGGAGGTGAAAGCAAAGAGAGAAGTCGATGCTGCGAGGAAGAGGAGGTCAAAAGCTGCAGATGACCGTGATACTTGATCAAGGAGAGAAACAAATGCTGCAACCCCTAGAAGAGCAAGATCTTTGGAAACACCTAATGATGGACAAATCACCATGCTGATAACAAATATGGCGCCAGTTTGTTTACATTGCGCAGATCAGTACGAAAATTTCAGTGATTGCGCAGGTCAGTATTGCCAACATTGTGTGAAAATTTTGTGTGAATTGATTGTACGATTTTTGAAATATTAGAAAAAAGTTATCTCGATAATAATTTGGCACGCAGTGTATGTATGCATGTATGTATATATGTATGTATGTATATATATATATATATATATATATATATATATATATATATATATATATAAGTACGTATACGTATATATTATGTTTTATGAATATGTCCTGAATATGGACTATTAGACTGAAACGTCCGACGTTGACATTTAACATTAAAACAGTATAATTGCATATTAGGATTTTGTTTGTTTTTTCCGTATATTTTTCTTCATACTGTCGGATCTATATACATATATTTGCTTATATATATATGTATGTACGTATGTACATGTATTTATACATATATATATATATGTATGCACATGTATTATATATATATATATATATATATATATATATATATATATATATATATATATATATATATATGTATACGTATATTTAAACACATGTATATATACATATATATATATATATACATATATATATATATATATATATATATATATATATATATATATATATATATATATATATATATATATATATATATATATATATATATATATATATATATATATACATACATATATATATATACATGTGTATATATATATGTGTGTGTGTGTATATATATATGTGTGTGTGTGTGTGTGTGTGTGTGTGTGTGTGTACATGTATATATACATGTGTGTGTATATATATGTATGTGCATGTGACCAAGTGGTTAGCACATTCACTTTCTTACCATTAGACCCGTTAGTTTGAATCTCACCATGGTTGACTTGTCAGGAAACAGACTTTATGTTATCAATCTAGAAGGGGAATGATCACCTTTGGAAAGTACCTGGAAATCATTCCAAGGATTTACTCAAGACTCATGAGTGAAGTTGGGGCTGTCATGAACTGTACTACCGCAAAGTCACAAGTCATCATGACCGAAGGCTTGAGTGTACTGGTGTTCAGATTGTTAATGATTGTTAATCATTCTAGGTAACACATTCTCTCCCAGAAACTGTAACTAAGGTCTGCTCAACATAGTTGCTGTATAAACCACAGTTTGGTTCTGGTTTTGAACAAACAGCAAGAATCTGCAAGAGGGATTGGTTAACTGCCCTAGTGGCCAGCTATTATTATTATTACATATATATATATGTATGTATGTATGTATATATGTATGTATATATGTATTTATATATGTATGTATGTATGTATGTATGTATGTATGTATGTATATATGTATGTATTTATATATGTATGTATGTAAATATACACATGTGTGTGTATATATATGTATATACATGTATATATGTATTTATATTTACATGTATATACATATATGTATGTATATGTATATACATTTGTATTTATATATGTATATATATATATATATATAAATATATGTATATAATTGTATATTTAGGCATCAATCCTTCATTTATACATGTTTCATTAAAAACAACAAACAAGTTACTATGATTAAGCTTTTTATTTAATTCCTAATGTGATTGAACAAGTGTTTTCTTTTTCGGTCACAGAGTATGTAGAAACTGTCCAAATTTTCTATAATTCCAAGTGCTTTCAGCTATACTTTTAGCCATTATCAAAGATGATTTTATTTTTTCAATTTAAATTGGTATGTGCATTTTGTGTATGTTTTTAGAGTTATAGGAGTGTTTTATTTTTCAAACACTGTTAGCACATTGTGGCTGTGTTCATAGTTAATATTATTATTTGTTGGCTTTTTCTTTTGTTATTATTAAAGCTTCCATTATTTTTAATATTTTTTTTACATGTGTATGAGGTAATTATGTTTTCATTTTCTACCAGTATGTTTTGGATGGAGTCTGGTAAGTTTGTGTGTAATAAGAAATGTTAAAATGGTTAAAGGGGGGTAATCAATATGTAACCTAAAATATGTAAAGGGCATGTGATTTTTGGATAATATATATATCCAGAACTAAAATACTTTAAAAGTGTTTTCTTTCTGTGATTACAAGCTAACATGAGTTCATTTTGTTTATTAAGTAGATTAAGGTGATTAATATTTTTGAGGATGAATATTTTTTTTTCCAGTAAACACAGGTTGCATTAGTCAGCGCAGCTGCAAGAGGGTGCAGTCTTTGCTACAAAATTCCAATTTACTCCTGGTATATAGTCATCTGTTTTAATATCCCAGTAAAATTTTGAGAGTGACATAGCGTTTACATATTGCTTATTGTTAAGAGTCATTTTATGTTGACAAAATCGTGTTTTCCAGTGATTGGCTATGAAACCAAAATAAAATTTTGTCTTGTAAATTTGTTTAATGCTAGCCTTGTTGATGATGCCTTTATACATACATTTATGGTTTACTGGACAGTGCAACAAAGTCTCCAAAACAAGTCAGAAATCTGTTTGCAGTAATGACTGCCAACTTTGAACTTTCCAACTCAGTTACTCTCACACTTCTCATCTGTCTATCTTCTAGCTTCGAACTTTCTTGTCAAAAACAATCATAAAAAAATTTAAATGCAATGTCAATCATCATCTTCTGTCTCCTTGGAAACCTTTTCTGTTTGTTGTCCTTTCTATTCAGCCATGTTTTCTCAGTTTCCTTCACTATCAGTAACCCCCTTGCACCTCAGTGGCTTTATCACCTTGCTTGAAGTGAAAGGATTAAAAAAACAAACATAACTTTTTCATTCGTTCTAATAGTTCTGAATTGGTTTATATAATTTAGTAATCAATTTGTTTTATAGAAGGAATGTTTTGTTTCTTGCTTTTTTCATATTCACTGGTATTGTTATTTGATACATGTAAACAAAGGACACCAGATGTTGTGGTTGAAGGTGAATGACTCAATTGAGAGATGAATATAAATAATTAGATGTGATTTGTGCCTGAAAAAATCAGAAAAACATAATATTCAAAATGTTCCAAAGAATAAAGATGTAACATGTTATGATAATTCATAAAATGATGACATTGGTTTTTTACATTAATAATTTTGCATACTCTTTAATTTGAAATAATCTTTAATTAAAGCTTGTATCCTAAACAGATTGATTTTTTTTTCCCTTTAATATACTAGACTCACCTCATTAATATATTACAACAACCATTTCCTAAGATCACTAGTAAAAAAGACTTTGAGTGAGTGAAGCCTGAGGGTCTTGGAAAAAGTCATCCTTCTTTAAACATTGTAGAGTGATGCTATAGAATCACAAAGAACTGTACCAAATACCAGAAACTGCATCACTTGATGAATACCAACAGCAGCAACAACTAAAATGAATAGCACATGTAACTTGAAGTGAAAATAATGACATTATAGTAAAAGGCTAGAAGTTCTTAGTATTATTTATCAGAAAATTTGGAATAAATGAACAGAATCAAAAGTATTAAAAAATAATATATATTTATTTATTTGAATTCAATTGGAGTGAGTCATTTGTAATTCAAGGTAACAAAAGATTGTTCAACTGGGTATTCAATAGTTTACAGGTCAGAATTTGGTTATCATCTTGTTGGCTGCTGTTGGGAGTATGATTATTTTGGAAATAGGTGTAGTGATAATCTGTAGAGTATTCTCGGTCGTCAGATGAGTGGAAGAATGTCTTAAGCAGATGGTCACACTTAACTGGTTTCTCTGGTGGTCCCATCTTTGTCTCTGCCCGTCGGCTGTTTGTTTATATCCACTTAAGAAAAGACTCCAGACTACTGGCACAAAGCTTGGTTTCAACTAACATCAAAAGTCTCTTTCTTTTTTTTGATTGGACAAATTTTTTTTTTTTTCTGGTGTTCCTTTGTTTTTCATTTTTTATAGCAGAAACTATATATGGAGCCTATCTTATTTTGGTAGACTTTAGTCACCAGTTACTTAACCCATAGACCAGCAAAATTCTGCTCTTTTGCAACTATGTTCATTCTATTCCAGCTAGATGATTGAACTCCCTGCCTTCGAGCAGAGAGGAACCCAGATGAGGCTCCACCAAAGGGCAGAGTCTCATTCGGGGAAGTTGACCAACCCGATCTCATTTATGCGTGTTCCACGGGGATTTTTTATCCGAGCCTATGTGCTCGGTAGACCCATGTTAAACTCGGCCTTATGCCACATCTACCCTCGTTGGGGGGGGGGGGTTTAGTAAATATTGACTAGCTGGGATCGGTTGAGTACAACTCAGACTTTCGTGAGAACTACCAACCTTCCAAATAGTAACACTCACTACTGGATTGACTTGCGACGACCTTGTGTATAACTGTTACATTTATTCTTATTGTACTGGTTTATTACAATAAACCTTTACTTATTTTATCCACGTTGTTTTTCAAGTATATCTTCCTATTAGCATGGAATATAACAGAAAGACTTGTCACTGCAGGGAAACATGAGAGCAACATGTAGCAATGAGTACAAAAAATGATTTTCTGAACCAAAACTGTCCCCAATTTTGCACTGCCAGAGGAAGGTTGCAAAACTGTTTCAAAATTCCATGTTATAACAAAGTCCTTTTCTGGACCAAAATGACAGCCTTATTATTTCTGATCAATCTTCACAGTATTTAATTAATTCTGAAAGGTTGGCTAATCACAGAATATTATCTTGATTGTATTTTTTTTATATTCAGTTAATGCAGTTTTAGCAAGTCTGAGTCTAAAATTAAAATGAAAGAAAATGAAATTAATAATGCTAAACACGAATAATTTAAAAACCTACACTGCTTTGCCTGAAGGAAAGATTCTTTTGTCTTAATCTTAAATTCACTCAATCCCAAATATTGTTTGCTATTTAATTTGAGTATGAATATCTCTCACTTTTACTAACTTTAGTTTGGCAAAAGGCCTCTGTAATAGAGCACAGTGTGAGAATTATACTTCATACATTGGCATTGTCCGATGAGAGTTACTTGCTGACAGAGCACTTATGTTAGTTGTCTGTTCAAAATACTTCTGCATTTGATAAGTGGAACTCCTTTTTGCAATTGTATGACAAATTTCTGTAAAAAGAATTGGGCCTGTAAACTTTCTTATTTCAAAAGTGTATTTGATTACAGCTCTACCTGTCATAAGAATAGATTTAAATAGCTGATGCTAACCTCTAGGAAAGTCACTTGTGTCTTCTCAGACTAACGTTCTCTGCTGACATGAAGCAGAACGATAATATTGAATCCATTGCTAGGTCAGCTGCTAAGAAAGATAGTTCACTGTGTCATGCAAGACAAATTTTCTCTCCAGAATCTATATTACACATCTATGAGTCTACCATTCATCCAGGATTAGAATATTGCTGCCATATAGGGTCTGGTGCCCCGGCTATTTACCTTGAGCTCCTTGATAAAATCCAAAGGAGAATCAGCAATATTATTGGTCCTGATCTGGCATCTCAGCTTAACTCACTTTCCCACCACCATAAGGTTGAAACTCTGTCTTTTTTATAAATATTTTCATGATAATTGTTCAGAATTTAAGCACAGTACTAGACTGGTATCAACAGCTCATCAATTTACAATTGAATTGGCTAGATGTAACCATAAGTTCTATGTTAACAGTTTCTTTTCTCGCACTTCTTACTTGTGAAAGTTCCTTCCATCACCATTCTTTCCAACTTAATCTTCAAAAATTTAAATGCAATGTCAATCACTATCTACTGCTCTCCTGATTACTCTTTTCTCTTCCTGCACATTATTAATATTTCTATTCCTAATTCATCCACACCCTGTAACCCCTTGTGTCTTAGTGGCTTTACTGCCTTGCATGGAGTGATACTGATTAAAAAACAAAGAACACACACACTGCAACTGTTATGCAGCTGAAAGATATCATTATTATTTTCATTTCAGACAACTGATAGTTGGAGATAGAATTTTATAGAAGCAGACGTTCTGCTTAAGTTAACTTCATTGAAACCGAGCAACCAACAATGAGTTCTGTATTTAATATGTTTCACTTGGACAAACTTTGATGTTTATCAAATGGAAATTTGACTTGTTTAAAATGAAAATGAAATAGTCATGGCTCTTATTAAAATGTGAAAATATTTTAAGGCACATCAGCACAGAAAGTAAAATCAGTAAACTGAGTTCAAATTCCAGGTTAGCCTATTGCATTAACTTTTGTACTAATACCCTTGGGAAAGGTATGAATCAGTCTCTTTGCCCTCTAGCTCTGTGTTAAATAGCAGAACAGAATAGGCTCTCTAAACTGGGATGGCAACCAGTCTAAGAGAGTGAAAGTTCTGAATTCCAAACCCTGGGAAAAGCAACAGGAACCACTCTACTATTTTTAAGAAAAATGCATAGTAACTCATAGATATAAAAAAAATGAAATCTGTGGACAATTATGATCACCTATATACTCAAAAAATATAGTATTAAAAAAATTATAAAGATCTTAGGTATGGATTAAATAGTCAAGTGGACCAGGGTCTCTTGCCTTGGATAGCTACCAGTTTAGGAGAAAAACAGCTTTAAATCCAAAACTGCAGAGAATGCAACAAAAAAAAACATTCTTTTGCTTCTTTGAAAAATATCATGGCATTTCACAGAAAATAAAGGAAGCTGCAGCAAGCTATGATCATTAATGTTCTGTAAAGACATAGCATTTTAAAAAATTTCCCATTGTAAAAATTTTCTTTTTTTTCTCTACTAGTAATCTAGAAAATTGTGGAGAGCCATAATTACCCATGTTCTGAAGGGATAGAGCATATAGAAGTAAAAGAGTAGTAATCCTGTAATTTTGGAAAGCAAATATTCCAGTCACATGACCAGTTTTAACAAAGGTCTTCTGATAAGAAAGTTAGTTCCCTGTGTTGTGCTAGACAATTTTTTTCTTCAGAATCTATCTCACATATAATTCATCCTTGCTTTGAATATTGCTGCCATATATGGTCTGGTGCTCCTGCTATACATTTAGAGATCCTTAATAAAATTCAAAGAAGAATCTGCAATGTCATTAGTCCTGAACTGGCATCTCTGCTTCAGTTACTTTCCCACCACTGTAATGTATCTTCCCTGTGCCTTTTCTATAAATACTTTCATGGTAATTGTTCTGATGAGAATTTCCTCTATTGTACCTAGACTTTATGATTTTAACTGCATTACTAGATTGGTAGCAAAGTCACATCATTTTTAGAGTTGAAATAGCTAAATAGAACTGTAAGTTCTATGTTAAGAGTTTCTTCTATCACACTTTTCCCTTATGAAACTCTCTTCCGGCTTCTTGCTTCGCAGTCAACATTGATCTTCAAAAATTTAAACACCATGTCAATCGTTATTTTCTATTTAATTCTTGTTCTTTTACTGTTCTTTCTATTTAATAGTATTTTTTCTCATATTCTCTAACACTTAGTAATCGCTTGTGTCTTAGTGGCTTTATTGCCTTGCTTGGGTTGAAGTGATTAAAAATCAAAAAAATGTGGACAAAACAAGCAACTTTTATTTTAATTTCCTACGTTTGTCTGTCAGCTTGTTTTTTCTTTTGTATAAATCTATTTTCTCACAGTTTTTCTTCTTTCACACACTATCCAATCATCACATGTCATGTTTTGCATGACAAGTAAAAAGCATTAGTAAAAAATAGGATTAGATAAGGGTGTCTGTGGCATTTTTGGAATTGGGAGTTTTTATATAACAAGTTTGTCAACTTTGTGAAGTCATCTTTTTGGAATTACAATTTATATCAACTTAGCTGATTAGGATGATTCCAGGTACAAGTTCACAAATATCACCAGTAACGGAATCAAGTAAGTAAACTATATTAATCGATTGCTGTCTGTGTATTATATCTATAAGGAGTGAGCAGGTTATGTTTCAGATGTAGTCAATTTGTTTATATTTTGACTATGTTAGAATAAAAGAAACAACCATGGAAGTAGCATATATTTTGCTTTCATAAAATCAAATTGTGTTATTGAAATTTGGTGTATAACAGGCATAAAAAAGTTTGCAGCAAAATGCCACTTTTCAACTTGTGCTCTAGTTTAAAATAAAAGAGAACTGGGATTTTTTTTTAAGTTTATTTAATTTTGTCCCTCCCATATTATATAAAAAATTAATGACAGATTTCTATCCAATAAATTAAGCAAAATCCAAACGACTGGTTAGCTCATTAAAGAGTTTTGTATCAAAATGTTAATTAAACCCTTGGATTTTCTATCAAGTTTTAAACATGGATTTCTGCTGACAATATTATTCGAATTCCTCAGATCAAACATTGTCAGTTATTAACATTTTTTAACTAATATTTACGTCATCTTAATTTCACTTGCTTCTTATAGTAACTCCCAGACCACCATTCTCATATGACCCCATAGTACAGCCATCCCTATGTAAATTTATTTTCAAAAGTTGTACCATATTATTCATTAAAATCTCAATTTTATACATACATCTCATTAAAATATTTGATTTTTCACAATGTTGAAGAATAGAAATGAACTGGATGTTTAGCCATTGTGTGTTTCTTCTCCTAATTGTCATTTCAAAACATATGTTTGAATTTCCAGGGAAAGGTGCTAACTAAATATTTTTAATTTTTAATTAATCTATAATACTTTTCTGTTTGATGTGACATTATTATATTTCTGTATATTAAAAACCTATGAAAATAAAAAATATTGTTTTTCATTAAGAATGAAGAGAGAAACAAATATTGCCAACATATCAAATATCTTTTGTAAATAATTGTTATCAACACCTGCCTTCTTTGTGTTGTATTATCTATTGTGCAGAGTTATTTGCAGTTTTGCTGTTTCAAATAAGAGTTTTTTTTTAAGTTAAGTAAAACATTTCTGAAAACGTGTACTTGTGTGTAATATGAACGTCTCCTTCTGCGTTTAATATTCGCTCAGATTTCTTTTTTCATTATACACAAGAAAATATGGTATATGATTAGATTTCAATGCCTGCTGCTTGTTTGCCTTTGTAAGCTAATTTGTTAAAGCAGCTGCCATGCAACCCCAAAGATAATGGTTTAAGTTCAAATCTAGACACAGGTTTAATTTATTTTCAGTCTATGCTCCTGAAATT
>CAHIKZ030000542.1:177500-187500 GCA_903632075.3 Acanthosepion pharaonis | reverse complement strand
GTGAATATAATAACCCCAATGGGAATTGGAACTTAAGTAAGACTTTTATCACTAAGCCATTATTATAGTGACCCACTACCTTCAGTAGCTGTTGGGCCTTGTGTTTTGTGAACATTAATATTAAAAAAACAACACTTAATCAAACCATTTCTATCACATTATAATGTCCAGGACTAATTTGAAATTTAATTAATGCCAAAAATTAAAATCTTCTTATGTAAATTATTTTAAAATTATGCCTGATGAGCAGATCTGTCTTTGAGTCAGAAGAGATATTTGAATTTCATTCATCATATATATATATATATATATATATATATATATATATATATATATATATATATATATCATGAAATAGATTAAATCAGACTATTATTTAATATATTTTCTGTTTATACATTATTTTATAGATACAAATATTGAATCTATAAATATAACATATAAACAGAAAATATATTATATATATATATATATATATATATATATATATATATATATATATATATAAAATATAGATAACTAGACTCATTTCGAAAAAACCCTCGAATTTTTGATTTGCTAATCAAATCAATCTCAAGGAAAAAAGGTTTTAAAAAGAAAGAGCTACAAACATGAACTTCTGCCGACAAAAAAATCAAGCACAGATGCAGGTCTGAAGCCCAAAGAAAAACCCCGATACAAGTAACAACTAACTTACAAAAGAGCTCAATACAACCGTAGAGGAAGATCTAGATACACCTAGTGAGCCAGACAAACCTTCCTAGGTTTCACCTAAGCTGGATCGTCAGGAAAGTTTGGCGAACTTTCCTGATGATCCGTTTAGGTGAAACCTTAGGTAGGTTTGTCTGGCTCACTAGGTATCTATATATATATATATATATATATATATATATATATAATGTATTTATGTTTATATATATATATTTTCTGTATATATATATATTTTCTGTATATATATATATATATATATATACTTGGAGAGTTGTGTTACTAAAGGGAAATAACTAAAACAGAGATATCCAGAAAAGGCATGACACATGGAACTACAACACTTTATGCCATGGACTAAATAAAGGGTTCAGTTCAAAATTCCAACATATATCACCTGAAGAAGGCCAGAGCGCACAATGGCTGAAACATTGTGAATATGACAATAAAGATGAGGACAACAGTTCAAACAATGCAAATAGTGTACAATAGCTCATCTCAGAAATATAGACAATAATATATATATATATATATATATATATATATATATATATATATATATATACATACAGATAGTAATTATTTGAGTCTGATTTGCAATCTCTTTGTCACTGAGGCCCATTAGAACAGTTGGTATGATGTTTGCTTGACAACCTAACTGTCAGGGTTTCAATTCTCTGTAGTGGATGCACACTGCTGATGAGTCCCAAATGTAGGTCGAAACGGCCCGTCCAGTGCTTTCTGCATTCTGTTGAGGTTTCTATCAGATTCAATTAATTAAATATATATATATATATATATATATATATATATATATATATATATATATCGGGTGCGATGGGTAAATTTTCACCATTTTTTATTTAGTGCATGCCATATGTTTTGTATGTTTTTGATTTTGTTGACTGCACACTATAGTAGAGTCAGTTGGATATTGTCTATGAGAAAAAGAGCAGCCTGACACAATTTGCTTTGCCAGAAATTTGGAAACAGCATGCTGTACTGCTAGGCATTCATGTTGGAACCTCCAATACGAACATTTCAGAGAGTTTGGGTGTCAACCTGAAGACAAGGCAGAGGATACGGAAAGAGTTGGATGAGTCTAATGGTGATTGCAAAGATGTTTGGAGTGATCATTAATGATGTCAAAGTTATGCCTCCATTCATCTTCCAACAGGGACTCAACATGGAAGCCTACATGAAAAAGTGTAATGAAAAAGAAGTGCTGCCCTGGATCAAGAAGGTGGCTACTGAAAGAAAACAGAACTCTGCACCATGCACCATGTCTGACAACAGGATTCTACACCATGTCACACAAGCAGGAGAACCCAGTCATGGCACTCAGATAATTTCTGCAACCACATCAACCCTTACATCTAGCCACATATCTCCTCAGAATGCAATCCACTTGATTATTATGTGTGGTGTACAATTGCGAGAGACAAACAAAACTCCTTGTAACACCAAATAAGATTATGGCAGCATTCACCAAATTAAACAAGGAGACCATCCAGAAGAGTTGCAGGAGATTCTGAAGTTGTCTTGAGGCCATGTTTGAAGCCAATAGCAATTTTATTGAATAAATTTACTCTTTAGTATTTCAAGATATTTTTGTGTAATTTTGGTATATCTGTTAAAACGAGATGTCAATGTTATTTTCATTTTTGTGTAAATTAAATGACAATTTATCCATCGATCCAGCATATATATATTCAGTATATTTTAGTAGTAATGATTCCTGTAATCATGTCTTATTAAGAAGAATAGACATTTTATGTCTATTAAATTTATTGATCATTTTTTTTCTAATATGCAAATAACTTTTACAAATGTGGCTATTGTAGATGTAAAAAACAGCCAAAATTTATATTAGGTTCAAGTTTTCAACTAACAAGTTATTGTCAGGAGTCTGAATGTAAAGTTATTTGCATATTAGAAGAAAAATCAATAAATAACTGCCCAAATAATCAGATACCTGACCTGATCTTTTAAAGACTTTTCAGCAACCCTTCATTCAATATATGTGTGTGTTTGTGTGTGTATGTTTTGGGCTTTATTAAGCTTAACTAAGTCAAATGTGGGGAGAAGAAGATTATGTTCTGTAAATCTTTCAAACATGCATGCCTTGAAAAATCAGCATTCAAAGTTATGGTTATTACTTGTGCTTCATCACCAACAATTTTTAATGGCGGGAAACATGCTACCACCCACTAGTCACTGTTTCCTCATCCAGCAGATTATGAACTAACATAACTGCCAAAGGTCACATCCTCAAAGATACTAAGATGGACAATGAAGCTGATGGCCTTTGACGATTAAATAGAATATGTGAAAGGAAACACGATCCCACACGTAGATGCACTATCACGACTACAGTTTGAGGAAGGACAATATGAGAGAAATGAGAAAGTGGAAGATGGAATTTTACATTGGGTGGAGACCAACATATTGCTCATTAATAGACCTGTGATGGTGACTCTACAAGATCCAGTATTGAATAGGATCGCAGAGAGAATAAGGAACAACAAATGGAATAATTGTTCTAAAGTGGAAAGACCATACAAAGAGATCAGACATAAACTGACAATAGAGAATGGCATAGTTTGCAACGGAGATCTGATGGTACCACCAGAAAGTTGTAGAAGACAAGGTAATCAAAAGTGTGCATGATGATGTGCATTGCAGAATAGCTGCTACACAAAGACGTGTATAATTGGAATCCTGGTGGCCGGGTAACACTCGTGATGTGGAGACATATATGAATAAATGTCCTAAATGTGCGGAGATAAAAAATTTTCAACAGAACAAGACACATTCATGGCCAAAGGAAACTGAACGCTGGTCTAGGGTTCACATTGACCATGCACATGTGAATGGTATAGGATTATGTCTGATATTGGTGGATGCGTTTTCGGCATGGCCCAAAGGTTTTAGGATTCAGGATAGAAAATCAGATATTGTACAACAAATTTTACAAATAGTCTTTGTCAGGAATGATGTACCAAGGACATTGGTAACAGATAATGCTCCAGAGTTTTGCGACAAAAATTTGTGTTCATGATTAAGAAACATTGGATGCATACCTTATAAAATCCCTCCTTTATCATCCGCAATCAAATGGAATAGTGGAGCGAATGGTACAAACCATAAAAATGGGTTTAAAAGCCTTCTCCCCATGGCATGAAAGAATTAAAAATTTTCTACCAAGATTGTTATTAAGTTACTGGACAAAACACACAATAGTAGTAGTAGTCATCACAAGTAACTTTATCTCGAGTTCTGCCTATATATAGTGGTATGGTTATGCTAATTAGTATTAGCCTAACCAATCCCACTACAATAACTTATTTCCCACCACTTATTCCTGAACAAGTTCATGTGGTATCTGCAACTCCTTATTTAGCCCAAGACACACCATTGTTGCTATGGCTGCAGTACATGTGGTATCTCTCTGACCCTAATGGTTTATGTGACTCTTTATTTAGTGACCACAGAAATGTTATCCTTGCACCTCTATTTTGGTTTTCCTCTATTTTTTTACCAGGCACAATTTACTGATCCCTGCACTAGATCTTTTAATGTGTTCAAATAGTTGAACAGATTTGTTATGGATGATATTGAAGAGTGAAGGCAAATTGCTTACATTTCTAAAAGTGGTTATTTTCAGCTTGTGATCTGTGATGATGGACATCAGAGGCTTCTGGGATGCTTTGATTTGAACTGAAAGGTTTTCTGCCCATAGCACACAATCTAAACAATATGAAACAATTTTGAAAATGTTTAGAAGGTATTTCATGCATTGACAAGGAATGTGATTATACTGAAATAATATTTATTGTCCATAATAAATGCTTTTTCATCAGATGTCCAACAACAAATTAAAACTAGCAACTGTTCTCAAAAATGACTTCCAATCAGTTGTTAACTGGTGCAGCAAATAGCCTGTAAATTTTAAACCCTCCAAAATAAAATTGCTATCTTTTAATCATCATAGAAAATCATTTTTTATCTTCCATCACCATGGCTGATGCTAACCTCTAAGAGAGCAACTCATTGCACCTTCTTTGTTTTATGTTTTCCACTGATATGAAGAGGAGCAATTATATTGAATCAATTGTTTGGACTGCTGCTAAGAAATTTGGGTCACTGTGTCATGCCAGAAAATTTTTCTTACACATTTATAAATCTTCCATTTGTCCATACATTGAATATTGCTGTCATATCTTACCTGGGGCTCCTGATATATTTCCCAAGATTCTTGACAAAATCCAGAGAAGGATATATAATGTTATCAGTCCTGACCTGGCATTTCATCTTCATTCAATTTTCCACCACTTTTATGTGACTTCCCTCTGTCTTTTGCATAAATTTTTTATGGCAATTGTTCTTTCATTCTTGATACTTTGACTGCATGAATATAAATATACAACTAGATTGGCAGATATGTCTCAGGTATGATGTCTGACATGACAATATGACATCAATAGAGCTTGATTTTATCACAAATGATTGTAATTTCAATGAACATTTTAAGGTGCCCTTAAAACACATGAGGATAATTCAGTCAGTCAGTTATGTGCCATGTGTGATACACACGTAGGCGATCATGTATTTTTTGATACATGACTGGCAAAGCAGACTTCTTCCTGCAGTAGGTTGCCATTTCTTTCTGTGGTAGATCAGTTGCCATAGAACCTGGTCTGTCTTGCTATTTACTCATAGCTGGGGGAAGAAGAAGAGGATTCATACATTTCCCAAGGGTATTAGAATGTAAGTGAATGTAATGGATTCGACTGAAATTTGAACTTGGCTCTCCAATTTCTCAATCTGACCTGCTATCTATTACTCCACCATATAATTACATATGCAAAATACTAAGATTCTGGGAGAATGAGCTAAATGACAAGAGAGTTCCATAAAATTTTTACTAAATTGTTTAATTCCTATTAGTATTTAATCAACTAATGAAAAATTTCAAGATGAGCACAATTGCTATCATGTTACTCATGTTTCTGTTGCATTCTATTCACGCTGGTTGCTTTTATTCATTTTGTTGCATTGATTACCAGTACAACCATTTTTTTCTCAAAATAAGCGATGTTTGTGCAAAGACTTGTCATTTTTTTAAATGTTTATACTTGCATGCAATTTTTAAACATAACTTGAAGACATACTATTGAAATATTATTGAACACTGTTAAACACTGTCTTTTATTTTTCTTTTCTTAAATCATGCTCTTCTCTAAGTGTTCAAAATATTGGAAGAGATACATCAGTCATTTTTGTTTAATAATAATAATAATTATGGCTATTTATAACAAACAGATACTCATCTATTATAGACACCTTTTCTGGTACTTATGTGTTTCTTACATACTCACAGAGCCAACCTGTGGTTTATACTGCAGCTATGCTGAGTGAACCTTAATTGGCATAATCAATGATATGAATAAGGCAATTTTGCTAAAACATTAAGTCATGATGATTTATCAGTTCATGCCAGAATGACTAACGACAGATTCCACCTTTTGACTTAACTTCACACATAAGTATCAACTAGTGGAATGGTTGTCATGCACAATCCAATAACTCCCAATAACTCTAAGTTATCCACCTGAAAAAATGACCATGTTACAATTTGAAACCATGTCTCATAGAATTACAGTTTAAATATCTATCATAAAATAATGATCAGACAGATGTACAAATATCTATCAGATAAAATATTGATCTGTTAAAATTACAATTTTACTGTCAGCCAAAATATTGATCTGTTAGAATTACAACTTTATTGTCAGATAAAATACTGGTCTATTAGAATTCAGTTTATTGTGCTGGGTGATAGAATTTTTCTCTCTGGAATCTATCTTGCATATCTATAAGTCTACCATTCATCTATGCTTAGAATATTGCTGCCATATATGGTCCAGTGCCTGTTATTTACCAGGAGCACCTTGATAAGATCCAAAGAAGAATCAGCAATATTATTGGTCCTGATCTGGCAGCTCATCTTCTTTCATTTAACCACCACTGTAAGGTTGCCTCTCTATGTCATTTTTATAAATATTTTCATGATAATTGTTCAGATGAGCTCTTCACTATGGTACCTAGGCTGTGTGAATTTAAGCAAATACTAGGCTGGCTGCAAGATCATAGCAATTCATAGTTGAGCTAGCTAGATGTAGCCTTAACTTCTATGCTGACATTTTCTTTTCTCCACTTCTCATTTGTGAGCCCTTCTGGCTCTGTTTTCCAGCCAACTTTTATTTGCAAAAGTTTAAATGCAATGTCAGTTGCTATTTACTGTCATCCTAAATCCTCTTTTCTCTTTCTATTCATTACTAATGTTTCTATTCTTAATTCCTCCACACCTTGAAACCCCTTGTGTCTTAGTGGCTAAAACAGGTAAAATATTGATCTGTCAGAATTACAATTTTACTGTCAGATAAAATATTGATCTGTCAGAATTACAATTTTACTGTCAGATAAAATATCGATCTGTCAGAATTACAATTTTACTATCAGATAAAATATTGATCTGTCAGAATTACAATTTTACTGTCAGATAAAATATCGATCTGTCAGAATTACAATTTTACTGTCAGATGAAATATTGATCTGTCAGAATTACAATTTTACTGTCAGATAAAATATTGATTTGTCAGAATTACAATTTAAGTATTACTCGATCTACCCTATATGCAGTCTCTGTCCTATTTTGTATTAGCTATCAATGGCACAACCCTTCCTTTGCAAAGATTTGTGTATTCATCTCGCACTCTTACTGTCACTTCATTTCTTTCTAGTCAATGTCAAAATACAGGTTTTATATTTCCACTGTTTGGATTTGCTATTTTTGGCCTTGGCCTTTGGTGGGTCTAATGGGAAGTAAAAAATCTGGTTAGACAACTTTAATGTAAATTAACTTTGAAAGAAAGGAACACACAAATTAATACAGTTTGGTTATTTTCTGTAGGATAATTAAAACTTCCCACCTTTTTAATAACTGATTTCTTTTCCTCTCTATAATTTCAAATGCATTCAAAAATATCATCTTCTTTGGAATTACTTTTGTAGTTACAAAACTATGCAAGCTAATTATGTTAGCAGATGATATTAATATTCAAAAAGATTTTGTTATGGGAAGAAATGTTTTTGTTTCTCTATGACGTTAGACAGCGGCAGACTAGCCAGGGTGTCAGTTGGCTGATAATGAGTGGGTCCCCTATATCAAATAAAAATTCAATAAAGAAACAAACACAGACAACTGTTTTAGTATTAAAAAGGAATAAGAACATTATAGAGTCGTTTGCACACTATCTGTTACTCAAGTCCAGTGTGAGAGGACACTTTCAAAGCTAAAGTTCATAAAGACAAAGTTAAGAAACTCACAGTCTGGGGAGAATATGGAATCATACATGTTATTTTCTATTGAAAAAGAACTGTTAGATGAAGTGGATACAGAAACAATTATTGACAGATTCACACAATCATCTTATGAACATAAACAGTTGCTCTTAGTTTTAATATAGTGGACTGTATGCAATGCTCTGTTGTGCTTTTCAACTATCTGTTTATGTGTAAATTGTGCAGCAAGATATTTTAAAATATCAAGCAATTATTTAAAAGTAAAAAAAAAAGAAAGAAATTCCATTATAACATTATGCATATACATTTGGTATATATTGTCAGTAATATGTACAGTAGATGGACATTATAATTACTAAAAAATACCCATTTTTTTCCACAATAATTTTAATTGCACCCTTACATTTGGTGTCTACAGCCAATAATATGTGCAGTACATGTACACTGTAATTACTAAGAAATATGGGGTTGAGCTGAAAAGTTCAGAGGCTGATTATGAATGAGTGAATCTAGTGCTATGAAATTTTGCATGCATTAATTTCAACCTTTCTTATTAATAAATGTATTGTTTATTTCCAAATCAACCAGAACCAGAATCAATAAATTAATTTTATTATTCACCATTGCTTTATTCATCATAATATACTCAGAGACAGAATATGACATTTCTGCAACTAGCTGGAATCTTGACATGGCTAAACTGTTCTTACTACATTGAAAACAAACATACCTTCCTTCACCACATGGTCAAGCTATGGCTACTATATTTGGATACAAAACATCCATAACTCCTATACATTTATATAATTACATTCTTTCCACAAATGTGTCCACAAAACAATATCCTCCATAGTTGAATTGGATACAGAAGCAATTATTGGCAGATTTGTACAAGTGATTGCTCTTAATATAGTGGACTGCATCCAATGCTTTATTGTGATTTTGAACTTTTTGTTAATTTGTAAATTGTGCAGTAAACAATTTAAAAATATCAGTTAATTACTTAAAAGTAAAAAAAGAAATAAATTCTATTATAATATTCTGTATTTACATTTGGTATATATTGCTAGTAATATATACAGTACACGTACACTGTAATTACTAAAAATTACCCATTTTTTTCCACAAAAATTTTAATTGTACACTTTTTCCATCTGTATTTTTTGAAAATTTATTTATTTGTTATGAAAATCAAATGATAACATTGTAGTTGTGGGTGGGCCTCCTAGTTGTGGATGGGTCTCCTGGCAACCAATATTTTTAGACCTAGTCTTCCACTGACATTAGAGGGAATAATGTTTATGTACTACCCTGGGGTATTACACCATAATTTCTGAGAGAAAGGCACATTTTCAGACAAAGTAGGTATATATGTTATTGCATATTATCTACTACAGCTATAAATTAAAAATTATTTCAAACATAATAACTGATTTTTGAACATCAGGTGGAAATCTAAAATGTTAAAAATGTATTCACAAAATTATCTTTAATAGCATTTTATCTCTCTGTCTATCTCTCTCTCTCTCTCTCTCTCTCTATATATATATATATATATATATATATATATATATATAGAGAGAGAGAGAGAGAAAAGAGAAAGAAAATGAAATTAAGGGGATTTGAATAATTATAATTAATTCATCAAATCTAGAAGAATCCTCAACAGAATGCAGAAAGCAATGGACAGCCATTTCATTCTATTTTTGGGACTCATCAACAGTGTGCATCCACTACTGAGAATCAAACCTGGACCATTATGATATGATGCAAGCATCATACCCACTGGACCAACTTGCCCCAGTGACAGTGAGGTAACAAACCAGACTTGATATAGTGCCAGCTCTTCACAAATTCCATCATGTAACTCTTTAAGAATACTTGATTCTCAAAATGCAGGACAAAAACCTCCATCAGTTAATGT
>CAHIKZ030000542.1:135000-172500 GCA_903632075.3 Acanthosepion pharaonis | reverse complement strand
AAGATCCATCAACACCAAATGCCTCTGATATAGATAGATAAAACAAACAAGCAAACAACAGGCAGTCAAACACTCTCTTGAATTCTGAACATTGGAGGTGATAAGGTATATAATTTAATTTGATTTATGATTACTGTTTATCTTTAGAGATCCCAAGGCATTTTTCTCATACACAGTTTTGTCTTTCTTTCATTCTAACCTGAAGAAGCCAAAGAAAGTAGACACTCTGACAAAACATGCTGGTAATAAATTTTATATTAATTTTTAGTATTATACATCCTACATGCACACACACCATGACTAAGTATTTTTATTTTTTTAGGCAGAAATAAAGATATCTACAGCAGCCATCAACAGCATTTTATCCACAAATATTCGAATCTGATTGCCATAAAAAGTTTACAAATACACACTTTATGATATGCTGGAAAGCTGTGTAAAATCTTATCAAAAGAAAAAATCTCTCAGCAGAAAAACTGCTACTAAGAAAACAAGGCATATATTGGACATATTCACTGTTGAGGCAGATGTGTTGTATAGGAGACTCCAGTCAACCGTTGCAGAGCTGGATTATCTAGGCTAAACATTGAGGCTGGTAGTTTAGTTGACAAATTAGGACAACTTGTAGGGAGGGCATAATTTTTGTTAATTTACCATTTATGAATGACTGTTATTAAATCTGATTCGTTACCAATATAAGTATTTCATTTAGTAACTATCTTGATATTTAATATGGGATAAAAGCCTATAATGAACTACTTGATTATTATTCTTGTTACTTTTGCACACCTTGTATTTTATATATATATATATATATATATATATATAGCTGGCCACTCGTATTCAAGGATACCTGTCTACTAGGGTGGCTAGCCAATCCCTATTGCAGAAGCTTGCTCAGGCATATTTGTGTTTGTTCAACACCCACAGAGCCAACCCGTTGTTTATACTGCAACTATGCTGAGAAGACCTTAGTTGCAGTTTCTGGGAGAGAGCATGATCAGTAATCAGAAAAAGGCCAAAACACTCAAACCCTTGGTCACGATGACTTGTGACTTCGTGCTAGAACAGCTATCAACGGCCCCCGAGAGTTCCATCAACCCAGTTTCACTCACAAGGCTTGAGTCAACTCATGGTAATGTTTTCAGGCACTTTCCAAAGGTACAATATATGCTTTATTTTCTACACATGTTTCCGGTCTTGCAACCTTTATCAGGCAAAAAGTGGATATTTCCACATATTATTAAAAGGAATTAATTTTTATGTTTTTTGATGTTAAACATTCTAAATGCTCAACATTCTCTTTTTTGTGTTAGTGACACAAATGTCTTCCTTGAATTTTTAGAGAGTTAATTATTTTTAATATCACTATATATACATGCTAAGCTATACATATATATATGTACAGTTGTACACATATATGAGTTTTTTGTATTTTTATTTATTTATATATCTTAAAGAAAAAAAAAATAATCCTACAAACTTATATGTATAAGTTAGTATATATATATATATATATATATATATATATATATATGATATTTTTTGTTTAAAAATATGATTCCTTCACTACATAAAGTTCTCACGTTTCAAAAACGAGGGCCGAAACCATCCAAATAATTATTAAAATTAAGTTGAATTGAGGTGTTTAGTCCCGTTTCATCTTCAAGCGAAATTTTAGGATGAAATGGGACTAAACACCTCAATTCAACTTAATTTTAATTATTTGGATGGTTTCAGCTCTCGTTTTTGAAACATGAGAACTCTTATGTAGTGAAGAAATCATATTTTTAAACAAAAAATATTATAATAAAGCTCTACTTCTGTATGAAGCACTGTCTTCTTAAAAATAAAAAACAAAAATACTAAGGAACTCCGGATTATGCACCATGCATTTTCTTTTTCTGCATCCCTGCGCACTTATATATATATATATATATATATATATATATATATATATATACAACTACAACTAGGGACATCATTTTATATATATATATATATATATAATGATGGCTGTAGTTGTAGTTCTTCAATAGGAATTAATGTTGTCAAGTGTTTTTTGCTCTGTCTGAGGAATCTAGGCTTTGAGCACTTTATTGAGTAAGTAGGTTTGCCTTTAGTTCATTTTTATTTTTTTAGTATTGTCATTTTTCTTCAAGACTTTATCTAGATAAATGTTTAGGATTTTTTTTTTTAATAATATATATATATATATATATATATATATATATATATATATATATATATATTTAAAAGGAAAACAGAACACTTTAAGGTACCATTATAATAATTTATTTCACCAGAGCCCTTTTAAAGGATGATGGATCATCAGATACCACTTCCAAAAAATGAAATGAAATGAAAAATGAAATTAAAATTAAGCGGTTGTTTCAATTAATTTGCACAAGGATATATGTATATATATACACACTCACACTGATATAGCTTCAGATTTACACAGATGGACAAAGGGAGATAATTACAATGGTTTTTTTTAAATCATTATTTCTCAATTAAAGTGATATCAACCCACTCAGTCTAAGCAAAATCTCATTTTTGCAACAGTAAAATTTTCTTGCGAAAAATGTGAATAATAATCTTGACTGATAAATGGAAATTATTGCAAAATGATTTCTTTTTTTAATAAGCAACTCGTTTATAAGCAACACACTTCTAATTTGGCTTCAGTGAACTCCTGACATCAGTGTAATTTAAGCAATGCCAAAAAATGTTAAACTTAAATGTTACTAAATACTTTATTTTCTACTGTATTCAAGAATTTTACCAATTTAATTTTATTTTTTTTGTTACATTAAAAATCTTTCTTTTCTATTTATTAGACCGAATTATAAAATAATTCATACTCTATTCAATAATTCTACCAATTTAGTTTTTTTGAAATGTATTTCGTTTCTCTTTATTAGATCCAGATTTTTTTAAAAATTTAAACAATTATTTAAGCAACTCGACTGATTGATTGATTCATTTTATATGGCTTACTAACATTTTCAGATTTAAAGCTATAAAAGTAAAAGATGTTTTTGGCAGGGGAGATAATAATGGTTTAGTCATACAAGTCAGTTATACAGATCTTACTGGTGAAGAGAATAAGTAGATTCCTACTTTTTGCCAAGAGTATTTGCACATAAGTAAATATAACAAACCCAATTGAAACTTAGCTCTCTGATTAACAATTCCGAGCCATCATCCATTGTACCACCTACACATCTAAGCTTATAGCACCTGGTATTGCCAAGTAGTCACCCATGTATGCACTGACCAGGTATGATGTTGCTTATGTTCACTGTTGTTTCAAAGCAATATGGCTGTAAGCATTTAAGCAACTTGAGCACTAATTCTTATGCAAAAATTCAGCAATCCAAATAATGGTCAAAAACCAACGTTACTTGAAAAAAATATTGGCTGTCTTTACATTTTAAATATATGGTGATGGTAATGGTAATATTAACTGCTTGCTAATGGTAATAGTAATATTGACCATTTGGTAAAGGTAATATTAGCCATTTGGTAATGGTAATATTAGTTGAATGGTAATGGTAATATTAACCATTTGGTTAAGCTAATATTAACCATTTGGTAAAGGTAATATTAGCCATTTAGTAATGGTAATATTAACTGTTTGTTAATGGTTTTTGTAATATTAGCTGAATAGTAATAATATTGGCTGTTTGGTAATGGTAATATTAGCCATTTAGTAAAGGTAATATTAGCCATTTGGCAAAGGTGATATTAACCATTTGGTAAAGGTAATATTAGCCATTTGGTAATGGTAATATTAACCATTTGGTAAAGGTAATATTAGCCATTTGGTAATGGTAATATTAACTGTTTGTTAATGGTACTTGTAATGGTAATATTGACTGTTTGGTAATGGTAATATTAGCTGAATAATAATGGTAATATTGGCTGTTTAGTAATGGCAATATTAGCTGAATGGTAATCATAATATTAGCTGTTTGATACTGGTAGTGATAATATTAACCATTTTCCCTACAACTTAAAATATTTTCTTTTTTTTTATAAATATAGATTAATATAATAATATTAATAATATCCTAATAATAATATCCTATAATAATATCCTATAACAATATCCTATTATAATAATATAATCAATAATATCCTATTAAAATTGTGCTTGTTCCTAACTTTGTTAGTTTACACAACCATTATATCCTGCCAATACCTTATAAATAATGGACTATTCCGCATAGACTGTGAGGAAAGAGAGAAAAAGACACTACTCAGTTTCATTGAAAAAAATGAAGAAAGAAGAGAAAATAGAAGTGTTTCAGTGAAATGGAAAAGTTGTCAATTTCAAAGTTTTTCATTTGTACCCACTTCTTAAAATAATGATCAGCATTCATATTTATGATTGTTATTGCAATATTTTGTTAAAGCAAATATTTAACAAAGCGATAGTAGAAAATTCTATGGATATTTATTGTCATAGAATTTGCCTTGAGTTTACTCAAACATTAACGTAAGAATTAAGATTCATCAGAATATAAAATTAGAAAAAAAACTAGTAAATTAATATTTTTATAAATCGCAAATATCCCACTGATCTGATAGTTGTAGAAAAAAAATATTTAAAATTAAAAAACAAATTTTAAGTATAGGGATTATTAATTTATATCTGAAAATCAACAAATGAAATTGATAATTAAAAAAAAATGAGGTATAACTTGATTTTGTTAATCGATAGTAATTCACAACTTGAATATTAAATGAAATGAAGAAATTGTCATTTGCCAAAAAAAGTCAACCACAAAATGTCCAATTATGAAAGATAAAATAAAGTGAAATTTCATGTTATACATAAATTTTAAAACTTCTCTTCAGTTATATAAAAATGAGATCAAGGGGATGATGGCTCTCCACAATTTCCTGTACTTTGAAGCTTTTAGTAAATTTTGTCTTTTTGCAGTCTCTCTTAAACCCTGTTCTGCTAACTATTTGCACAAAGTCATTAGGTAGACTATATACACTGATCTCCTCTGTCCTTCCTGCTTTCATTATGTACTGTGAGTATCAAATTTTCTAAGCCCTCTTTCCTCATCATGAGCCCTTTCCAAGAAATTGCAACTTTTTTTTCTGATTTTATGTATAAGCATCCATTTATTTCCATTTCCATAAAAATTCATCATAACTCCTATGTTTAGTCCATGATATTCTCAGCATCCTTCTGTAGAACCACACATCTGTTACTTCAAGTCTTTTCTTGATCTGTGAGATTTTCTAGCATTCACTGGCATAGAAAAGAACTGATATTACATGAATTTGTTTTCTTTGTTTCTAAGTAAATTTTCTTATCTCTTAATACTTTGCTTAGCTTTTGGAAGGCATTTTTCACTATCCCAATGAGCCTTGGAATATCGGGATCACACTTTCTGTCCTCTGTTAAAATACTTCCCAGATATTTAAATTTTTGTACTTGTTTGATTACGCCTTTTCTTGACAGATTCTTGTGTTATCACAATGTGGGAAGCAGGATGTTTAATAACATGATAAAAATATAAACAATGTCTCACATGAAAACTTTTCCCACTTTATCATAGTTTTACCCCAAAATTTTCATGATATATGTATATCATTTTTCCCATATATATATATATATATATATATATATATATATGTTTCATTATGAAGGACAATTTTATTTTTATTTTAAATTCTTAACTGAATGTGTTTTTTTTTTTTTCATGTATGTGTCTGAAATTATAGGAATGTTTCATTTTCAAAACACGGTCAGCACATTGTGGCCATGATCAAAGTTAATGTTATTGAGTGTTGGCTTTTCCTTTTTTATTATCAGGGTTTCCAGTATTTTTAATCTTTTTTTAAATGTGGACAAGGCTATTATACTTGTATCTTCTACTCGTATGTTTTAGATGGAGTTTGGTAAGTTTTGGTGTGTGTTTAAATGAGTCCTAATTGAGGTATGGTCAAGTTGAAAGCACTTGTATATGCAGAAATCTTGTACAGTTTTTACACACTTTGCGTCCAGAAAAGAAAACATTTGTATGAAGACAAGAAAAATTTAAATAAATACTTAATCATACTACCTTGCCAGTCATAACAAAACATGTATAAAAGGATTTGCTGCCCAAATAGACAAAATGTATATATATATATATATATATATATATATATATATATATATATATATATACACACACACATCTGCAAAGTAAAAGAAAAAAGAAAAAAAAATCGAGCAGTGATGTCAAGGTCACCTGAAATTGGAAAGTTTGAAAGAGAGGTTAAAGGTTGGGAGGAAAGCCTTTGAACTGTGAGCTATGGAATCAGGTGTGCACTTAACTGCCCAGGTGAGTGAAAAGTATGTATATACACACACACACACACACACATTGTGTGTGTGTGTATATGTAGGTCAGCGGGGTCAATCATCAAAGTGTCTAATGATCAGTAGCAACAAAAGGAATAGTGGTGAGAAACAAAGCAATTGCACTCAGGTGCCTTTGTCCACCGGTATGACGTACGAGGGTCGCATAGTAGTTTATCTTCCGGAGTGAGTAACAATGAACTTGCAACATCACACTTGTTTTTTCTTTCTTTCTTTCGTTCTTTCTAATTTAATTTTTTCTTTTTTTTTCTTTCTATCTTTTACTTTTCTTTACTTATTTTTTCTCATCCCTCTGTCTCTCTCTTTTCCAAGGGTAGCTCGATTTTCTTTTTGCACAATTAATTAATCATTGCTTTTTAGTACAAGAATGAAGCATAGTGCATTTTTGTAGTAACACCAGTAGTAATAATAATAATAATAATAATAATAATAATAATAATAATAATAATAATAATAATAATGAGAAAGACCTATTTGAAGTTTCTGATAAATCTTAATTAATTCTTACGTTAATTTATTGAATAAGTTCATTTTAACTTCTATGACAATAAAATATCCCTAGAAATTCCCCTATCACATTGTTAAGTATTTGAGCTTAACAACTTTAACAAAATATTGCAATAACAATCAGAAAAAATATGAATGCTTGTCATTATTTTAAGAAGTGGGTACAAATGAAAAGATTTGAAATTGACAACTTTTTCCCATTTCACTGAAAGTGTAATTAAACTAAACATTTCTATCTTCCCTTCTTTCTTTCTTTCTTTCATTCATTTTCTCAGTGAAATCAAGTAGTGTATGTCTTTTATTTTTCTTTGCAATAAAAACAGAATAGTTCATTATTTATAATGTATTGGTAGAAGATGTTAAAACACTTCTATCTACCTTTCTTTCTTTCTTTCTTTCACTGAAACTAAGTCTTTTCCCCTCTTTCCATGCAATCAAAATGGAATAGGCCATTATTTATGAGGTATTGGCAGAACGTAAAAGTCATGTGAACCAACAACAAGCACAACTATTATATGATATTATTATTAATAATAATAATAATAACACAGTAGACATAATGATTAAAAACTACAAACAAAAAAATGGGCAAACATGGATAAACATGCCTGCAATAAGACAGAGTTTCAAAAGGACAGTTTTTTTTCATAACACCACTTTTTTAACTACCTTCACTCTTCGGCAGTTTTTATTGTTTTAAAAAGTGATTATTAGAATTGTAATAAAACCTAAACATCTGAAAGTGAATTTATACATTTTCTTTGTTATTCAGGATTGAAAAAAAAATAAACTATTTATTTATTAGATATACAACAGGCAAAAAATTTGGGGTTACCCTGCATTTCTTAAAAAAAAATGATCTTAAAATGAGATATTTTTTGTATATTTTAAAGTAAAAGATAAAATTTTAGTAACTACAGCATATTTGCTTTTATTTTGACAAAAAATAAACATTTAACTATAAAAAATTCTCATACAACAGCATCATATTTTGTTTTCATCAATAAAATCCTCAACCGGTTTTAATTAATGCTTTACAAATTTTTAGCATTCTTTTCAAGAGGTTTTGAAAATCAAATAAATGGCAGACCTTACCAAGTAAGGCTCACACTTACTCTTCAGGTATTCTCTTTGAACTCTCCTATCCAATTTATCCCATACTAATTCAAACAAAGAGAGGTCAGGACATTGAGATGATGTTCTGTTTTTTGACTTGAAGTGATTTTTACATAATTTAGAATTGTATTTTGGATTCTTATCCTTTTGAAAGGTGAATTTTTTCTAATTAATGCATAAACTGGGTGATATAGCATGTCTTTGCAAAATTGAATGATATTGTTCTTTTGCCATGATTCCATTGATCTAAATCAAATCTGCAGTACTTTTGGTAATCTCAAAAAATCTACTGAGGGGTTAATGGTGAAAACAAAATATAATGTGTCTCATACAAAATATTCATAATTTAGTGAAAGGTATATGCTTTGATGAATCCAAATTTGAATTTTTTGGTAGTAAGAAGAGCCTGAGGAAAGATTGAAAAATAAAAGCAAATACACGATAGTTACTGAAATCTTACCTTTTGCTTTAAAAAATACAGAAATATTTCATTTTAAGGTGTTTTTTTAAAGAATTGCAGGGTGGCCCCAAACATTTTGCCTGTAGTTATATATATATATATATATATATATATATATATATATATATATATATGATAAAATGAAATAAAGAACAAAGTAGGAAATGAATCTCAATCTAACATGTTTCAACTTTATTAAGGCTTTGTCAGAGATTAAGAATAGAAATGAAAATGAAAACAGAGTACTGCAATGTTATGATTTTTGGTAGTTCTCATTGGTCAGAGATGTATCACATGTATAAATGCAATAGATAGTATATAAATATGTATGAGGAACATTTTGGATGTTAAAGTGCATGACAATGTAAGAGCGTGTAAGTAAAGAAAAAGTTGTGTATGTAGATTTATGTAGGAAAGTAATGTTTATTCATGTAAGTGTATAAATATGTATTAGAGGGAAGTCTGCAGATGTCGCCCTTGTAGTTTTTCTATGAAATGTAGTGATGTGTTGCAAAATAATTTTGTATTTTATATTTGGTTTGATTCTTATACACTGGTATAAATGTTTGTGTGTGTGGAAAGTCTGTGGTCATTGACTCTGTGTAGGTTGGTGAAACGAAGTTAGATATTGTAATAATCTAGATTTGATTAGATTTCCCATGTGTATTTTTTAAATATATGTATATATATTTTTGAAAAGATATCTACATTCCCACCGTAGAAACATTCTACAGATATACCTAGGGAAAACGTTGAATCTGTATGTCAAATTTGCCTATTTCTTTGTCAAAGCAATTGCAGGTCTAGGAAGCTTTGTGAGCACTCATGAAAGAGCCAAACAACAGTGAATTTAAGAAGTAGTCATGCTTGATATCCAATTGACAGCAATCATATTTACCATAATACAGCAAAAATAGCACATCATAGTGAAATATTTGTTAGTGCAAGACCACTAAAATGGAATATGAAGTAATTTCCAGCTTTAATTTACAGTAATAATGTGCAGTCTATATACATAGTCATATCAATATGTATCATAATGATCGGATTTATCAAGGAAGATAACCCAATGTATATCAAATGCTAATTATAGTGCAGTTCTCTTTATTTAATGGCAAATAATTTTTTGCATTATAATGTGCTAATTTCTGTATGCTTGTTCTAAAACAGCAGCAAGGGCACATCATAGCAAATTTTTTATTAACACAATACCTGAAAAATGCTGTAAATTGGAGAATTAATCAATTTCCAGTCCAATTTTCAACTTACTAATTTTAACTTGAGAGGTTCCATTGACACTCATCCTGAAGTTCAACTTTTGTCTTTTCTTTTATATATATATATATATATATATATATAGGTAACTATACTCATTTCGAAAATCCTTCGACTTTTTAATTTTCCAATAATCAAATCAATCTTGAAGGGAAAAAATGTTTTTAAAAAAAGAAAGAGCTACAAACATGAAAGTCTGTCAAAAAAAATCGCACAGATACAGGTTTAAAGCCCAAAGAAAAAACCCTGATACGAGTAAACAACTAACTAAAAAGAGCTCAATACAACCATAGAGCAGACCTAGATAAACCTAGTGAGTCAGACAAACCTGCAGGTTTCACCTAAATGGATCATCAGGAAAACTTTCCTGATGATCCGTTTAATGAAACCTGGGTAGGTTTGTCTGGCCTACTGTTTATCTATATATATATATATATATATATATATATATATATTCAAAAATTATAACATAAACTACAAATATAGCCATTTTGTTTCAACACTTCTGGTGTCTTGTCAAGTGATGGTGTTGATCAAAATGAAAATTGAAAATGGCTAAATGTATAGTCGAAAGCACTTGGATAAAAAAAACAATTGGGCAGTTTTTATATAATTTATCATCTGAAAATATATATTTGGTTGGATATGTTAGCTCTATCTCTGATATTGAGCGCTTTCTAAGTACCGCGCATATAATATATAAATAATTATACATATATATATATTTATTTATATTTATATACACTTTTCACATATATATATATATATATATATATATATATATAGATTAATGGATTTTTTAATCCACCATTATTACAATATTATGACAGTGCGGAGACAGTCACCAAGAGATGACAGTCTGTTTCATGCTTGAATATAATCTTCAAGCCATGTGTGTTGTGTCAACTATTTTTTATGCAGGTCAATCGTGCATTATGCGTAGCAAGGTCTATTGTGTTATCCTAAGGTTTATTGTGTAGACTATAACAATTATGTTTGAAATAATTCTAGAAGCTATTGAGTTGAAATTATTGTGTATCTGAATGCAAATAACTTGTAGCTATTATGTATTGTTGTTTGACAACTTTTTACTTATTATTGATTACTTAATTATTTGTTGTTGATTATTATTATCATTATTACATTTAGTCATATTTATGTGTGTAGTTGTTTATTATTTATTTAATTTGTTTATTTAGATTTATTATTTTTTGTTTATTTATTATTATTATTATTCCTTTCAAGGCTGGCTCTCTAATTTGTTTAGTTTAAAGTGCTGGCTTTGTCTAACATATACTACATCATTTGCATTGCATATAGTGTATATATTTACATTTTACATGGTGGTATTTTACAAGGTATTCATTTTTACTTTTTTATTTTTAAATGATGTAATAAAAATTTGTTCTCATGTTTATATTTTGAGATAAAATTTGATTGTTTATTTAGTAATTTGTGTTCATCTGCGAAAGGGATTATAGCTATTTTCTCCTCCAGAGTTGGCATCTATTGTTGTTAGCTGGCACTATTTTCCTCATTTTCCATGATATTTTGGTGTATTTTGGGTTTTGCTTTTAGTTTCCCATATATGTTTAGAAAGGATTGTGCATCTCTGTTTTTAGGGTCCATCAGTTACTCCTATGTATATTTTTTCTTCATTATCTGCTGATTTGGGGTTTTTTTGTGCACTGCTCTTGTCTAATTAGTTCTGTATGCATCTTCTGTCTCCCAGTTGAATGGATTGATTTTGGGTCTCAGAAAGGTGTTTTTGAGCTGATCCTTGATTCAACAATGTAGAGCTCCACATGGTATCATGCCAGATGAGAGCTCTGATGTCTGGCATTCAGGCAAGTTGTCCAGCCCATTGAAAGTCAGTGGTGAGTCATGATGGTTTGTAGGATCTCTGGAAAAAAAGAAACTCAATTAGTCTAGTGGTTTCTTAGATATTAAACATTTTGTGGAATGGACAATTATGGTGTTACACCTGATATATTTATATATATATATATATATATATATATATATATATATATATATATGTATATAACATCATCCACAGACAGACTGTTTAGCTGTTTCACAGCTCATCAGTGTGGCTAGACATCTGGTTGCCTCTAGCTAGGATCAAAACCTGACTGAATTGGTGTCAGTTGGAGATTCTACAACTAAGCCATCGACGCACGGTAGGGATGAAGGTGTATTTTTATCGTATTTATTTTTAGAAACATGCCCAGTGACCAACAGTGACTCAATTCGCTTTTGCGAAGAGTCTCGCTATATAGCTATAATAGTCACTGTTTACAAACCCACCTCCTCCCCAGAGAGCTCAACTAAAATTAATTTTTCAGGAGCCAATATAACGTCATCCACAGACAGACTGTTTCGCTGTTTCACAGTTCATCAGTGTGGCTAGACATCCGGTTGCCTCTAGCTAGGATCGAAACCCAACTGAACTGGTGTATATATATATATATATATATATATATATATATATATATATATAGCACAGGTAACCAATCCATTGGTATATAATCCTGGTGGATCCTAGTAATATTAATTATTAAAACTCATCCACAGAGAGCTCAATGTAATTATTATAACAGAGCATATGTATTTCTTACAGCAAAAAACAAAAATTACTTCAACATAGAGGATAGTCTATTTCAAGCCATTCTGTATCGTCAGCTTGAAATAGACTATCCCCATGTTGAGGTAATTTTTGATTTTTTGCTGTAATATATATATATATAAAAATAGGTACTGTTTATAAATTTGTTTCACTTTTGTTTAAGTTTCATCAGAAAATGAAATATGGATGAGAAAAGAAAATTCATGTATTATTTTTTTTTTGTATTGTTTATTTTTCATTGGTTAAGCAAACCTCACATGTACTTGTCCTGTAAAACAGCACTCATGTCCATAGTTTGTGTGCATGTCTGTGTGTAGCTGTTATTGGCAAAGAAATCACCAGGGATCTTCATGAGAGCGCAACAAAATTTTCTTTGTTTTTTTGCTTTTCTCTTTGTTTCAGAATCATATCCAATTGATCATAAAAAAAAAAAACGACCCAATTAAAATTTATTCATTCTTTTATAAAACCGGCATTTTTTTCGTCCCTCAAAAATTTTTTTTTTTCTTTGTCCCTCAAAAATGTTTAAAATGTACCATGTGACTTCCTTATGAAAATGTCTAGTGGAGACCACTGACAAAACTCACTATGGTTAGCTTTAAGTACCTAAATCTGAGAGATTTAGCACAGCTCAAACCTGCCTTGACTCTAGCAGCTATACACTCTATTAAGCTATGGGAGTTCCTGATGAATACCACTGTTATTGTTAATATTACTACTGTCACTGTTTTTGATTGTCCTTTTGTTGAGAATTGACAGGTAGGTGTGATTGTCATTATTTAATTAATGTTATAGTTACTTATGTAAGTCAGTGTGACATATAAGCACATGGCAGTGGAGGAAAAGGGGGCCAAGTCAAGGGCAAATGGCAGTGTCATGTTTCAGTAAATCTTGCCGGGTGAGGGAAAAATTTGCTCAGACTTATTGATTACATACTTACTGACATGGTATATTAAAAAAGACTGAGGGCAATTTATTAATCTAATCCTACCTAACAAGTAAATCAATGTCAAATCAGTGAGAGGGAAGGAGAATGAAGAAGCAAACATTTCTAAGAGCAGGAACTTAAGGAGAGCCATGATTGTCTACGTCATGAATGGATATATAATGAAGAAAAATGGATTGGAAAATCTGACACTCACAGGGTATATTGATGACAAGAGGAATGTTTGATGCAGAATGGAAAAGTGAGTATGTAGGCAAATCACTCTCCCATAACTACTATCCAGGTAGTGATAATTCTAAAGTTATAACTATCTTCAAGTCAAGAGTTAATTGCTGTCTATTCTATTGCAAGGAGTGGCTCTTGAGCCTTGTATTAGGCGAACTTTCGTAAAAAAAAAATAAAGTTAAATAGCAGTTGAGTATACACACACACACACACACACACATAAACACACACACACACACACACACACACACACACATACCAAAAACTGTTAATTTCTACATAGATACTTCCCTGAACACTACAATCTTACTCTTTTCAAGTCAAGTGTCAACTGCTATCTATCCTCTTTATCCTCATAAATTTTACTTACTTTTACCTTCTGATATGTCCTGGAAAGGGATATATTTGTTCGAAGTAGCAAAGTGGTTTTGGACTGCTTTAACTGAGTAGGACAATCTAGCAGGTAACTGTAATGGACTGGTCCTTGTCGTAGTGGTTGGCAATAGGCGTAGGCAATAGGCGAACTATAGGCATAGCCAATAGGCATCGTCAATAGGTGTCCTCCACATCAGTCTGTATTTATGGCTGACATCAGCCAATTATATTACTGTGAGGGGGAACCCAGGTGTATGCATATTCATTACATCACATTCATACCACACACATTTTTCAGTAACTCTCTATCATGAGTGACTTTTGAGTCTTATGAACTTAACTGTAAAAAAATTGATTAAATTAAAAGCATTTCTTTTTCATTTATAAATAAATAAATGAATCAAACTGGTAGCTGTTCTAAAAAATGACTGACAGTCTGTTGTTAACTGGGGCAAAGAGTCACTTGTTAACTTTAGTCCCTCCCAAACAAAACTTCTCTCTAATAATCACCTGAAAGATTCTTTTCTGCCTCCAATCAACATGGCTGATACTAACCTCCATCAGAGTGACTCATTGTGCCTTCTTGGACTAACAATCTCAGTTGACATAGAACTACTATATTAAATCCATTACTGGGTCTACTCCTAAGAAAGTTGGTTCACTGTGTCATGCTAGACAATTTTTCTTTCCATACACATCTTATATATTTATCTATCATTCATTTATGCTTTGAATATAGCTGCCACATGTAGTCTGGTTTCCTTCTGTATATTTACAGACTAGCAGCATGGCCCGGCGTTGCCCGTGCTTGATTCAAAAAAATCAAACACGACTCATACAAAATCGCTATCACTTGACTTAAAATATTTTTGACCTTCCTTGCCTTTAAAGGAGTGCCCTTTGCTGTGTTGATGTTGCTACATGCCTTACTTCTTGCCTATCTCACACTGCAAATTTTTCTAAGCTCTATACTAAACATTAAATCTGTTACAAAAAAAAGAACTAAACAAAATGAACATAAAATGATCAGGTTTAAAAAGGGACTCATAACTGGAAAAACCGAATGAAAAAAGAATGTTAACAACAAATACTTTTTCACACCCAACCCAGTTCAGCAGAATCAGAATCAACGTTGAGTTTAAGCAAGCGAATGAGCCAATTGGAGTAAAGTGCCATGCAGATTTAAATTTTTCTCACTTGTGACAAATGCAGCTATCAATTTTTTTTGCATGCTAGTTAACATTCGTGTCACTCAGCTGTTGGCTCTCATGCTGGCCAATAGAACCTTCCTGCCTATTTGTGGCAGCCAGCTATAGGCTCTCACTCTGGCCAGTACAAAATGGCTGCAAACTACATGAAAACTACCATAGAAGCATGAAAAAATCGATTATTTCCACTATTGATGGGAGTTGGGAAATGCAACATCAGTCTTGGCCTTCCCACTAACTTCGAGCATGTGCATGTAAATTTTGGTGCAAATCCATCGAAAATTGCGGCCATGCATTCGTTACACACACACACACACACACACACACACACACACACACATCCTGCCTTTTATAGATTCTTCATAAAATCCAAAGAAGAATCTGCAATATTATTGGTTCTGACCTGATTTTTATTCTAAAATTACTATTTATAGAAACATTATCAACAATAAATATTTATAAATGACCAGCAATTTTTAAAATTTTTAAAGCAAAATGACTAGCAATACATTTTATAGTAGAATTACTAACAATACATTTTATCTATAGTTGAAGGCATGCAGTTATATTCAAAATGTATTTATTTAGTTGAAGCCATAAAATTGTGTTCAAAATATTTAGATTTTGGCACAAAATAACCCATACAGGTATTGATATTCCACTAAACAAAATCAGCCAACCAACCTATGTGTGTATTCTACTTTAAAAACAATTCATGTTTTTGCTCTCTTGCAATGTAGATTTCAATTTTATCATTGATATAAAATTCCTTCTTCTTTTGATGCCAATGGATGTTTCTGTTGTTATCACAATCCTTTCTATCTGAACTATGATCTCAGAATTATTTCCTAATTTTGCCAGCAATCAGTCTTGCAGTTCTTGGCATTCCAGTGAAATACACCTGATGTTTCTTCTCTCCTCTATTATACTAATGACAGCTTTGTGCTTCTAATCTACCACAAATCACAGCATTTTCTAGGAGGCTTCAATATAATGAATCTTAGAACACAAGGCACTATCATTTGTTTTCATGTGCTGAATAATTTCAAATGTATTTAAACTACCGAAGACTTTCTTTACATTTTTGTTGTTATGAAGAATTATATTATAGAGAAATTTGGCTACAAAACCAAAATATTAACCTAAAAACTTGAGTCCTGTTCTTAAATAGCCTTGTCAGATCAAGACTTTCATATTGACATGGTGCCAAACTCATTCAGAAATATCTAAACTGTCAGTTGCATACAACGGCTTTCTCAGATCAATGGTTAAATATTACCCTAAATGAGTGAAGCCTGTAGGTCATACCAGTGACCATCCACATTCAAACTTCATGGAGTGACACTACAGTGAATCACAAAGAACTGTACCAAATAACAAAAACCGCATCACTTGAGGACTTTCAACAACAGCAATAACTAAAATGGATAGCACATGTAACTTGAAGAGGAAATAATGACACAATCAAGATGTTGACATTCCACACTACTTCAAACAAAGAGTTAGGAAGGAAACCCCCATCAATACTGAAAAGAGCAATAACAATTACTGGACACTATTTACATTATTCGGACTATTGTCCTTGTCTTTGTTGCCATATTTATCACAACATTTTGGCCATTATAAGCTCCAAACCTTCTTCAGGTGGTTGGAATGTCAAACCGAACCCTTTATTTCACTCGCTGGGGTAGACTGTTCTAGTTCCACATGCCATGTCTAATGGATGTCAGTTATCAGTTATCTCCTGTTAATTCCCCTCTCCAAGTTCTCCACTGCCTTAAGCAGGTATTGAACTCACAACTCTTTGGGATCTCACCAACACCTTTATCCACTGTGACATGTGTCCTTAAGGACATCTGTGTATGAATTTCTGAGACTTAATGTCTTCAGCAACCATTTTTACCAGTGTTCATATTGCAATTTTCGCTATTATCATTTTATGATTTTTACCAGAGCTCACATTGCAATTTTTCATTGTTATTATTGCTTTTCTCTGGCACTCCTTATTACTGGTTCCAATATTGTATTCATTTCTATGCTTGGTCAGTTTAGGAGATATTTGTGGCCTAGCATATGTGTAATCATAGCCAAATATTTCCTTATAAGGAAATATCTAATATTACCATTATCATATTATGTGAATAGAATTATATAGAATATACTATACCCGTGAATATTATATATATGTGTGTGTGTGTGTGTGTGAAGTGAACAGAATTATAAAGAGAATTATATTATATAAATATTATATAGAATTACATTATGTGAATTATATTATTTGAAGAATTATATATATGTTATATATAGATATAAAGTTTTCTTCGACAATACTTGTAGAATTCTGCCATGAAGTTGTATCTTCCCTCTGAAGTAGGTAATTGAAACCATATACCATAAGTGTTTATATTGTATAATTTTCAATTTTAATTAACACACTTCAGAACCAGAGTTACTTCCTTTACTTCAGAACTGATCATTTATAAGATCTAAAACTGGTTAGATTTCTGAGATGAGGTATTATGTACACTATTTACATTATTCGGACTATTGTCCTCATCTTTGTCGCCATATTTGTTACTACCTTTTGGCCTTCTTCGGGTGATTCAAATGTCGAACTGAACCCTTTATTTCGCTCACTAGGGTAGATGTTCTAGTTCCCGCGTTGCCATGTTTGATGGATGTCAGAAATCAGTTATCTCCTATTAATTCCCTCTCCAAGTTCTCCACTGCCTTAACCAAGTATTAACTCACATTCTTTGGTTCTTGTCACTGGATCTAACCAATGCCTTTATCCACTGTGCCATGTGTCCTTGAGGAGGCCGGACTATACAACAGCCAAAACGTAGTAATAAATATGGCGACAAAAATGAGGACAATAGTCTGAATAATGTAAAGTGTTCACTATTTCTATGTGAATTTTCTGATGAATCTTAATTCTTAAATTAATAATTGAATAAGTTCCTTGCAAGTTCTACAACTATAAAATAGAATACAAAGGGAATGAGGGTGGATTGCTACAATGTGCATTACATAGCAGGTCTTAGCTGTGAAGGTTAGAATTAGTGAAACTAAAGAATGTAGTTTGTGAGGACACTTTCTCTGGAAATAGTGACAGATCAGTGAGAGGCTTGTGACTTTTTGTCTGTGATAGAGGGGTTGTAAAGTGGAAAGCAATTTGTCACCTACAAGGACATGGGGACACTTCAGGAGAACTGGGCAGCACCTGCCCATATATGGCAGCAGTAGTAAGTAGTTTTTTATGTATATTTTGGGTAATTTTCTTGAAATATCAATTACCCTCTAAATCTAAACTGGGTAGCTGAGGGTAAAAGATTTTTGACAATAGCAAATTGATATCTTAAGAAATTTATTTTCCTCAAAAAGCTGTGCTAAAGCAAGCTCTTAAAATGTGGTTCATTTTTTTCTTCAAATGTAACATTGCTGGTTATAACCAAAAGGTTTAATGTCTGTTTCTACTGACCAAGTAACTATATTCCAGTAATCATTCAACTAATCCGAAAACAAAACTTTTTAACGAGTGCTAAACAAACCTTTTTATGTGTTTTCTTTAGTGGCTTTTTCGTGCAACCCATCCGTGAAATCCTTGTTGGTTCAATGTTCTGCAAATTGTTGAGACGTGTACATCTGTTCCAGTGTTCTTCAGATCTGTTGAGATTTTAAAATCTTATTTGGACAAACCAATCTTACAAGCATTGATACTGTACCAATTTATTTCCATTCATGAATGATGGAAAAAACAGTGGAACAGGGTATGTCAAACCATTTAGAAATTTTCTCATAGTCTTCCCTGGATTGATAAATTTCAATTAATTTCTTTTTCAGGTTCTTTGAGTAGCCTTTGATTTTGGTCATGATTTCAAAATAAATGAATGTTTAATTTGTAAAATAAGTTCATATAAAACTTCTGTTGAGCATTACAACAGTAAAAGAACGACTCCATTTTACCTCTTGCTATGATCTAATTTACAACCAAATTAATGTTTTCGCTGGAAATAGGGAGGTCGAATTGCTGGAACTACTTAAGTAGACTGGTCCACTCATAAAAAAATAGAAAAAAATTTCTAAGGGAATAATTTTTGTAGATTAGCATTCTGAAAAACTTTCCCCAAGTCACAACATTTGTCAGATTAAAAAATATCAAATTTTTTTTTATCAATTTAGAATGGGACCCTGTTCATATCAATACAGTGTCAAGTTGATTCCTGACTTTTACAGAGTTTTCTGCACTTATTTTTTTTTTTTATCTATGAATGTTGTGCCTTGAAAATATGCTTATGTCATTGATATCTGCATATTTTTGTTAATTTACATATATTTTTGTTTTTAATTTAAAATATAGCTCCACTTTAAAAATGTTTACATCTGTTGGTTCTTTAATGACAAAAAATCTTTTTTGTGAAAAAATGAAAAAATAAATCTATTTCACCAAACAATGGCCTGTTTAAAATATTTTCTTAAGATAAAATGCATAAAAATGTCTCATTTGTCTTTTATTTAAAAGAAAACGTTTGTAAAAAAAAAAAAAAAAGTCTGCTTTCATATGGAGATATCAATGTTGTAGGCACAGTTTCAAACTTGACATTTGTAAACAAACAGCTACATTCAGATCACCTTTTAAATATCAGGGAGTGATTTAACAACATATCAATATTATCAGCAGGACCTTACTTTTAAATCGATAAAAATCAATTTTTTTTATATTGACAAGTGCCACAGCTTAAGGAAGTTCTAAAAAATGCTAATCTACAAAAATTATTTCTAAAAAAATAATGTTCCCTATTTTTTATAAGTGAACCTATTTAAGTAGTGCTATAAAACATTTACATCATTGATATCTTTTTTCATACTATACAGATATCAATGGTATAAGTAGATTTTCAAACTGACTTTTGTAAACAAACAGTGAGAATCTGATAACTCTGTAAAAAGCCAAAGATCAATTTTACACTATATGGATATTATGAAAATGACCTCCCTTCTAAAATGATTAAAATTAATATTTTTTTTATTCTGACAAGTGTCACAGCTTCAGAAAATTCTAAAGAATGCTTTACAAGTGTACTAGTCTGCTTAAGTAGTGCCCAAATGATTATACCAAATATACAACTAATTGTAGGAACAAAATAATATTGGATCTTTCTTATGTTTTTATCAATTTTGACAATAAAATGTTTCACTAAAACTAATTGAATAGATAAATATCATCAAAATCAAATAGTCAATTTGTTAGGAAGGTGACTTCTTGATGTTACTGACTTGGGTATGTGATTCCAGCATATGACACTTTTTGGAAAAAAACATACACAGCTTGATCCAAGTATTACAAGTTGAAGTGTGTAAATAAAACTATTTGAGAGTCATTGATAGTTGTACTAGCATGAAGTTTCAAGTCATAGTGACCGAGAGTTTGAGCGTACAGGACTTGTTCAGACTGTTGGTCATGCCAGATAAGGCACTCTCTCCCAGAAACTGAAACTAAGGTCTACTCAGCATAGTTACAGTATAAACCAGAGGTTGGCTCTGTAGGTGTTGAATAAACACAAGTGTGCCTGAGCAAGACATCTGCAACAGGGATTGGTTAACCACCCTAGTAGATAGGCATACAAGGCCACCTAACAATACATATATATATATATATATATATATATATATATAATGAACAATAAATCCAAAATTACCTCATATGGGGAATAGCCTATTTTGGCAGACAAAGATATCAACCATCTATCTTATCAACCCCAGTGTGGACTGAGATCATGTCTATACAGTTAGTCACTTAGCTGACTGATGTTACCTTCAGCATCTCGACTCCAGAGTTTCATAGGCGGACATATCCTTCCACTCTTCATGTGGTATCAGTAATTCACATGTGTGTGTGTGTGTGTGTGTGTGTGTGTGTGTGTGTGTGTGTGTGTGTGTTTAGTACTGAGCGCTTTTTCTTACCAGTATGACTACAGTTTGATCTTATCAACTACTATTGCATTCATTATATATATATATATATATATATATATATATATATATATATATATATATTGAATTCAGCTACTTTCAAATATTTCAATGTCCTGACTGCATAGTGTCCTCCTGCTGTTGCAATTGGCTACTCTAACTTACAGTTCTGCAGCATTAATACCCTACTGGGTTTTGGAAAGTTTTTTTCTGTCCTCCAACATACCACTGGCCTTCGAAGTGTTCTTCATATGGGATCAAGTTTAGGAGATGATCTTTGGGCAACCTGATAACCTGACCAATCCACCAGGTGTTGGCATTCAGTGTCCAACATGTGGATGGCAATGTACATCTCAGTTTAGTCTTCGATATCAATATAATGTTATCAATCAATGATATCTTCATTTCTCATTTCTCATATATATTCTTCACATTTGGTGGTGCATATCATCAACAGACTTCATTATATATATATATATATATATATATATATATATATATATGTATATATATATATATATATTCACATCAAGCAATATGATAATATATTCACATCAAGCAATATGATAATGTCACTAGGACATTACAGGGATTGAAAGAGAATGAGACCTTAGTGAGGGTAAGTGAGGAAAAGACAATAAAAGGACAAGATTCAGGAAGATAGAAGATGGAGAGTGACATTGCATTTCAAATTTTTGAAGATTGTAGGATGCAGGGAAACAAGAAACGGTGACAGAGTTCCAAAAGTGGGAAGTATGAGAATAGAAATTTTTTAGAATAGAATAGAACTGGCAGTTTCATCTAGGTATTTCAACAGTAAAATAGTGAGACTTAGTTACCAATCTTGTAGCATGCTTAAATCCATATAGTCAAGGCACTAGAGAAAAAACTCAGCAGATCATTTGCCATGAAAATATTTGTATTAATGATAGAGGGAAGCTACATCACATCGGTGAGAAAGTAAATAAAGTTAAGATGCCTGATCAGCGTCAATTACATTAAAGACCTTTTGAATTTTGTCAAGAATCTCCAGATATGCAGCAGGAACAGAAGGCCAGATATTGCAGCAATATTCAATGCACAGACAGTAGATTTATAAATGTGCAAGTTGGATTCTGACATTAAAATTTTTTAGGTACAGTGAACCAACTTTCCTAACATTAGACATAGCAATTGATTCAATTTAGTCATTCCACTTCATGTCAGGGGAAAATGTGAACCCAAGAAGACACAAAATGTTGCTCTCCTGAAGTTTAGTTTCAGCCATGCTGACAACAAGCAGAAAAAGTTCTCTTTGGTGATTAAATGAAAGCAGTTTTGATTTTGAGGCATTAACATTCACAAGTTATTTCTTGCCCTAGCCAACCATTGGTTGGAGGTCCTTTTCAAAAGCAATTGCTAGGTTTACTTTGTCAGATCTGTCAAACTTGTCACTTAGGAGTAAATGGTTGTGTCATCTAGATAAATACCTTGTTGGCATCAAGAACATCATTGATGAAGATCAAAAACAGTGTAAGTCCAAAGATAAAGCTTTGCCATTCTTATCTAAAGCTTGATAGACAAATTCAGTGATGGCCATTAACACATCAGTGGTAAACCTGGCAAAACAGAATCCATATTGTTTTTTCAAAAGGAGGTCATGTGAAGTAAGATGCTTAAAAAATTCAGCAGTGATTAGAGCCTTGAGTACTTTGCCGGAAATAGGTAAGAAACTAATAGGGCAATAATTTGAGAAGCCAAAGGGTTCCCCATAGTTCATAAAAACAGCAACTATAGAGGAGGACTTCCAACAAGCTGGAATGCAAGAAACAGCAAGGCATTTGTTATTTATTATTACTATAAACATTATTTTTAGTAGGTAAACATTTTTAAGTTGTTATCCCTATTTTTTATTTTCTTAAATAGGGATAGCTATTCAAACATGTGTATCAACTAAAAATAATTTTAAATATATTCTATATTTTCCTCATCACCAAATAATATTATCATAAATTATACTTTAAATAAGTATTCACTATATTATCTTATGTATATACATTTTAATTTTTCCTGATAACTTTTTTAATTTTCTCATATCACCACATTTACATTTTATTTTAACATATTTCCCATGTACAAATCTCATTAATTTGTTCACAAATATTTATTTCTTAAATTTTAATAACTGTTCCTTTCTTTTTCAATTTAACAAAAGCATTTCTAAGTAACAGAGTTGCCATGGCAACAATTTTTTTCCTTCAATTTTTTCCAGTTGTTATGAAAATGCTATAACAGAATGAAAGAAAAAATTTTTTAAAATATTTATGTATCCAACTGGTTTGTGAAAATGCCATCTTATATACTTTCTTTGGATATTTCACTGCAGTCATTTTGTCATATATATATATATATATATATATATATATATATATATATATATATATATATATAAAGAAATAATCATATATAGAATCAATAAGCAATGATTATATCTTTATATATAAAATATATGCTGCCTAATATTATATGTTTATATGTTTATATATATATATATATATATATATATATATATATATATATATAAATCACATTACTGTTGTATACTATCATTACCTCTTACTAATACTCACCATAAACATTACCTCTCACTAACACTCAAGATATCCTCCTTATAAATTACAAGACAGGCAAACTCACACCTCCTAATATCATTAGTATATATTAGTAAGCTATGGGTAGTATCAATAAAGATTCTGCATTGTCCAAACCTATTAATTTACCTCATTGTTTTATATCATTCTTATTCATGTTCATTTGTTATTAACAAAATAGCAAAATACAAAATGGTGTTAGAAGCACAGAACTAATAATTACCACAATTCAGGATACACAAAAGTAAAGAGATGGAATTGAATTTTACTGCAGAAAACTTAGGACAAACATGGATAAAATGGCACAATCAATTCAAACTATACCTACAAGCTACAAAATCAAATACGAAGGTTGCAAAAATAACTCAAAAAATACCTCAATTCTATTAATATGTAAAATATCAAGAGGCAGAGACATATACTCAATGTTTGTATTTGAGAATGAGAAACCAGAAGAATGATCTACAAATGATGATAGAAAAAACTTAATATGTACTGCCAACCAAGGAAGAACCTAACATTCTTTACGCATAAGTTCTTTTCATGTACACAAAAAGAAGAACAGCGATTTGACAATTATGTAACAGAATTAAACCACAAAGTGAATCAATGAGAATTTTGGCAAATCTCAAACAGATTAATAAAAGAAATGTTAGTATGCATCATAAGAAACAGTGCATTACATGAAAGTGCATGCTGGGAGAACCAAAATTAAATTTAGAAAAACCAATACAGGCTGTTTAAAGTTTGGAAGAAAACAGAAGACAGTCAAAAATAATAAATACTTCATCAGAAACAGAAAATATCTCTGCAATATACAACTAAAAAAAGATGGTGCGCGAACCAAAACCAGATTAAAAAATAAAAACATGTCTACTATAAATCAAGAAGACAAAAAGCCCACAAAAATATATAACTGGATACTGCTCAGGTTCACACAATAAAAATAATTGTCCAGCATTTTATAAAAACTATAAGAATTGCAGTAAAAAGGGATACTTTGCTAAAATGTGCAGATCTAAGAAAAAGAATTTGCATAAAATAAAAACATCCAGCAGCAGAGAAATGTCAGGCCATGAGATTTATGACATGGACGCTGTTCAAAAGAAGAACATAAATTCAGTAGAACAGAATAGATGGACAATCTATCTTGGAGTGAATGAAGCATCGGTAACATTTAAAATAGACACAGGTGTGGAAGTGAATGTATTACCTGTGAGAATATATAAAAATATTACTCCAACACCAAAATTATATAGAACATCAGTAAAAACTAAATGATTATAATAATATGAACATTCCAGTTGTAGGAAGTTTCACAGTAGTGTACTACCCATCAAAAATTCTGAATTATTAACACACTGCATAGTGGCAAAAACTAATTCAAACACAATCCTCAGCACGAAAACATCTGGAAATAAAAAGAATATTGAATTTATTAGAGGAATATAAATACTTTTTTGGGGAGAAAGGCAAATTACTGTTTACACACCACATAACAAAACACCTGTTATAAATCTTCCAAGAAACATTCCATTTGGCATGGAACCAAAACTAAAAAGTAATTGTAAAACATGACAAAAATGGGAATAATAAAACCTCTACAGGAACCTACAGACTGGGTAAACTCTTTAATAATAATAGAAAAATCAAATGGAAAGCTATGATTATGCTTAGACCCAAGAGACTTGAATAAAGCGATAAAATGAGAGCTCTTCAAACTACCTACAGAAGAAGTGATATCTGTGGAAATGAATAGTCTGAAGTACTTTACAAAATTAGACACATCGAATGGATATTGGCACATGGATGAAGAAAGCTCAAAACTCCTAACATTCAATTCACCATTAGGAAGATAATCTTTTACTCATTTACCATATGGGATACACGTCACAAGTGAGGTATTCCAAGTCCAAATACAGAAAATAACAGAAGGAATATAAGGAGAGAAATGACATAATAATATGGTCAGTCACACTTGAGGAGCACATCAAAATATTAAATCAAGTCTTCAGTCGATTGCAATGTCAAGCTTAAAACTAAATAGATAAAAATGCAAGTTTGCAAGTAAAAAAATAATACACCTAGATCACTTAATCACACATGAAGGAATAAAATCAGACCGATCAAAAATAAAAGCAATTACACAAATGCCAAACCGTCAAAATAAAAAAGATCTGCAAAGATTCTTAGGGATGACAAACTACCTATACAAACTTATACCTAAATACTTAGAAATAACTACACCATTATGAGAACACCTTCATAATGAGGTACATTAGTCATTTGACAAGCCTCGCAAAAAAGCTATAGAAAAACTGAAGCAAATGATTACAAACATCCCAATCTTGCAATTCTATGATCCAAAATTACAAACTAAAAATTACTACAGACGCAAGTAAAAAAGGATTAGGTGCAGTAGTACAACAAAAAACATGGTAACACATGGCTACTGATATTATATGCATCAAGGGTGACAATGGTGATGGGACAAAATTATTGTCCTATTGAAACTGAGACATTAAGTATAGTATTTGCTTGTAATAAATTTCACCAATTTGTATATGGAACACATTTTATCATTGAAAATGATCATAAGCCATTATAACAGTTTTTCAAAAAATCAGTTACAAAATGTCCCCTGAGAATCCAAAGATTTCCATTAGCATTACAGAAATACTAGTTTGATCAAAATTATATACCAGGCCATGAATGAGTAATAGCCAACACATTATCATGTGCATCTCTATCAGATGACACTCAAGAAATAACAGATAGAGAAATAAACATGTGTATATTAAAGCAATATCCAATGAGTGATTACAAACTCAATATATATAGAGAAGAAACAAGTAAAGACCAATTCTTACAAACTCTAATGCAATACACAACAACAACATGGCCTACGAAAAATAAAGATGTACCCAACTCAATATCACCATACATGCCAATTCATGATGAAATATCAGTTATAAAGGGGCTAGTATTGAAAGGTACAAGAATAAAAGTTCCTCACTCTTTACGAAAGAAAGCATTACAGAAGGTCCACACTGAACACTTAGGAATGGAAAAATGCATAGGAAAAAATGCAAAGGAAATGATATATTGGTCAAATATAAACAGCCAGATCAAGGAAATTGTAAGCACATGTACACATTGCATAGACCGTTGCTCCCAGTAAGCAGCTGAATCATTGATTTACCACGATATCCTGATAATTGCATGGGTCAAAGTAGCAACAGGCATCTTACATAAATATAATAATATACCATACATCATAATTATAGAATATACAAGCAGATATTTCGATATACATCAACTAAAAAACTGTCAACTTCAGTAATCAAAAAGATGAAGAATACTTTCAGCAGATTCGACATTTTCCAAATAGTCATCAGTGACAGCTTTCCAGAATACAAGTCAGCAGATTTTTAAAAATTTGCAAAAGAATGGGATTTCAAACACATCATGACAATTCCAAATTTTCCAAAGTCAAATGGATTAACAGAAAAAAACATACAGACCATCAAAAAGACACTTACGAAAGTATTTGAAAGTCAGCAAGACCCACCTACTTAGCTATACTAGCTTTAAGAACAACTCCTTTAAATATATTAAATAATTGATCTTCACCAACAGAACAACTAATGAAAAAGGTCTTTGGCAAAATTAATAAAAAAAAATTCTTCTTTAAAGGATTTTTTTCTCTTTTTTTAATATATAGATATTTATATATATCTATCTGTAGTAATACTAATGTTTTTTTTGTGGCCATGTTCATAGTTAATATCATTGATTGTTGAAATTTTCTTTGTTATCATTAATTCTTCCATTATTTTTAGCTATTTTTTTTACATCTGGAAGAGTTTATTATTGGTCATATTTTGTACAAATATATTGCAGATGGTATTTCGTAGGTCTCTGTGTCTTTCAATTAGTCCTAACTAAGCTATGGTCTGAGATATGTGAGCTTTCTTGGTAAGCATTTATTGATATGTCCAATATAATCATTCATAAATTTGATTTGATCAGTAAACCAAATTCATGAATAATTATATTTGATATTCAAAAATTGAATGAAAAGCTTAACTGCACTACCTACTCACTCCTTGTTTAAAAGAGGGATTGCTGCACAAATACACAATTCATATATATATATATATATATATATATATATATATATATATAAAATATAGTTTATGGAATGTTATATTTATGGGTTAAAGTCCTCAATTTCAGGGATAGTATATATAAATATAAAAGTGGACACTGAAGTCAACACTCAGAGGTGACAGTCTGTTTCATATTAATTGAGCATGAGACAGACTGTTGCCTCTCTCTGGATGTTGACTTCAGTGTCCACTTATATATATTGTCCTGAAATATTCTAGTTGGCTTGGCAAAAAGACTCCACAAAAACTCTAATATTCACTCATTTGATTAAATTTCTCCTTGTGTGTGTTTGTGTACATACACACACACACACACACATATATATATATATATATGTATATGTGGAGAGGCATGGTGGAGTAATGGATAGCAGCTTGAGAAATCAAAGAGCCAAGTTCAAATTACAGTTGTATCCATGACATTCACTTATGTTCTAATGTCCTTCAGAGAGGTATGAATCCTGTCCTTCGCCACCTATGCTATGGGTAAATGGTGGCAACCTGTCTAAGAGAAAGACAACTCTAATATCAAAACCTTGTGATATACATTGCACCAGGTCTCTGTATTTGGCTCTTACAAAAAGTGTGGTTGGTTAATAATCAAATCATATGTACAGGTGTCTGGCTGTTGGTTCCTAAGAACTGAATTGCTTCATACATCGAAAAATGATGGAAGAGTCCAGTATATATATATATTACAACATAAACTTGTTATAACATCACTACAAATATAGCCATTTTGTTTCACCACTTCTGGTGTCTTGTCAAGTGATGGTGTTGATCAAAATGAAAATTGAAAATTGCTAAATGTATAGTCGAAAGCACTTGGATAAAAAGAACAATTGGGCAGTTTTTATATAATTTATCATCTGAAAAGAAAAAATCATTAGATCACATGAGAAATTGTATGAAAACAAAATTAAAGCACCTAGCCTGAAATGTGCATGAAAGAAGGATTGCTGCCTAAATACAGAAATATATATATATATATATATATATATATATATATACACATATTATAAATTAACTGATTTAAAAATATGGTTTCATCACTACAAAGGAATTACCATGTTTCAAAAACAGAAAACAAAAACTTCAAATTCAATTATATTAAATTAAAAGCATTAGTTCTGTTTCATCATCAAGTGAATTTTGGAATAACTTATTATATTTTAAAATTTACTGAGTTTTAAAAGTACATACATTTGTAATTTTTGTTTCCAAGGATACAGAGAAATTCAATCATTTAGACAGGGGCAGTAGTGTGTTCTTTTTTATTAACTATTATTGTATCAATTATGAGTTATGTTTGAAAATGGGTTAAGTCTAGGTAGGGTATGGGTATCCTTTTTCTAATGAATTATGATATCAGTTCAACACATGTCCTCTGTCTTTTTTTCAACGGCAAAAACTTTTTCGGCATTTTATTCATTAAATTTCTACTTGTACACATACAGATTCTTTCTAAAAGGGGTGTTTGGATTAGAATCCGTTGTATTAATCTACAGTTGTAAAATATTATTTTTACTTTTAATTATAATAGACTATATTTCTTTTTAAAACAAATACATGTAATAGAATTACTTAAATTATTTAAAAATTATTATTACATATAAGTATGTATATTACCAGCTACACATTTTTATTTTATATTTATGCTCTGTAAATTTACATTGAGCACTATTTTGTAAAATAAAATATCAATAAGAACACCGGATTACATATCTTACTGTTCTTCCTTTTTTACTATAATATATATATATATATATATATATATATATATATATATATATATATATAATTCAAACAATTAATTAAGTGAAATTACATACAGTGCTCAATATCCTGAGGATAGAGTTGCAAATAATGTAATGATATTATTTTTATTTTATTAAAATGTTACAAACATATGCAAAGTAATCCATATGTGCTTTGACAGAACTAACCGTAACTTTTAGTAAGATATATGCTAGTCATGTTTTAACAAGACCTAAAAATACGATATTACACTATATATATATATATCCAAATGTAAAAGAATGAAGAGTAAGACTTCAGCATTCAAAACTTTAATTTAAAACAGGGCTCAATACAAAAGTAGAGCAATAAATATTTATTTATTATGCAGTGTTACATTAGAACATGCACATACCCACTACAAAACTGTACATCTTGTTTCAACGTTAAAAAGATTTTTTAATGTTTCATCTGGTGGGAAATCATGATGTTACCTAATTAAAAAAATTTTAATGTTGAAACAAGATGTACAATTTTGTAATGGGTATGTGCATGTTCTAATGCAAAACTACGTAATAAATAAATGTATATATATATATATATATATATATATATATATATATTCATACATGTTTCATTAAATAATATAGACAAGTGTTGTCTATTTATTTTATGTAAATTCTTTTCATAACGTCTGATAAGTTTAATAACATTATCATTAAACGAAGAAAGAAAATCACAATATTGATCCATATTTTTTAATCCAATCTAAGCTATCAGCTTACATAAGCCATTATCAAAGATGTCAATTACAGTACAACATAGACTATCATCACTGTCTTGTCCGTATATTGCTTAATATGTTGTACTGTAATTAACATTACAGATGAATCAAATATTTGTAATCTATATAATTTGTGCTAATCATATGGAGGCATATATATATATATATATATATATATATATATATATACACACATTTAGCTATGCATATGGGTACATATATATTATGTTATAATATATATATAATATTCATATACATACATGTATATTTTATTCAAGCATAATATATATATATATATACACACACCTTTAGCTATGCATATGGGTATATATATTGTATGTTATATATATATAATATTCATATATGTACATGTATATTTTATTTAAGCATAATATATATATATATATATATATATATATATATATATACTTTTAGCTATGTATATCGGTATATATATATATTGTATATTATAATATATATATAATATTCATATATGTACATGTATATTTTATTTAAGCATAATATATTTATATATATATATATATATTGCCATACAAATGTATGTATGTGTCATTTTTTTGTTTGTTTTGTTTTTGTTTTGTTTTTGTTTTTTTGTTTTTTTTCTTGTTACAACCACAGTTCTGATAACTTGCAGTTAATACCTGTACCTTAAACTAAACCACTACTCCCACTTACCTGCCTCCTGGACTGTTACCTTTGACCTATCATCAACCAAATTATTTAACCACCTTTCCCAGTAACAAACCTCACCCAACTCTTAGTTGCTTGTTGTCTGTCACCTCTAGCTGTGAGCTCCAGTCCAATGGACGAACCTGCTCTATACTTAGCCAGTGAGAAATGTCTTTGTGGTATGCTGTCGTACAATTGTTCATGTTGTTATATTTGTTATTGGTCAATCTCTCACACCAAGCCTTGACTGTCCTGCCACCTGGTGAGCGAATACTGATGAAAAGCTAGCTCACTGCCAGACACTGTCCACTACATCTCTGGGCATCACTTAGGGGACTCAAGCTATTTACTTTCGCTGCTGTTAGCCTGCAAGTTACCAAGAGTGGGACTATTGGAACGTATGTTACTCCCATCCACTACCACCTGGCCAAAATACTGAAAGAAAGAAAAACAAAGAAAAAATGCACAAAGCAAAGCTTGGGATATTTATTTGCAAGAGACAACAAAATTGACCGGTTGCTCAATCAAAAGCCGATTGTGAACCAACTGACCACTAAAGAACATACACACTCTGACATCATATACTTAAGTAGCCATTCTCTTACCAAAGCAGTTTACAATTTTTCTTTTATTTTTTTTGTTTGATGTTGACTCTTTTTTTCTTTTTCTTAATTTCATCGCAGTCCAAGGAAAAGGTCACATGATTAGGCAATATTTGCTGATAAAAAACACAACCAAATCCACATTCCTACCAAATGTAGTCTAGACCAGATTCACATCCACCAATTACTGCTGTCCCCTTTTATTCATCTCATCTTTTTTGGCTTGAGTCTTTGTCAGCCACGACTGGTGATTATTTTTTTGGTCAGTGCTAGCAAGCTTTTCTAAAGAAGAAATAAAAAAAAAAGAAAAAGAAAAAGATTTGCACTGGCAATAAAGCACAGACCCCCAGAAAGAGAAAGTGTTTGTGGTCTCACTTGGTAAAAACTTGCATTTTCGATTACGATTATATTATTCTTGCATTTGGTTTAGTTGTTGATTCCCTGAGAACTGATAACAATGGAGATTCTGCAGAATTGTCCATGGACAGGAGATTGTCATTTGCCAAAAGGAGATATCTTCGAAGGTAAAACAACTTTACTTTGGACTGCCCCAGGATAAAAACCAAAATGTTTTTTGCTTTGCCAATGGAAGTGTGTATAATTCAATCTATATATGCATCCTTCTATGTATTTATCAATATACATATGTATACATGCAATTATATGTGCATATGCACTCAATAATAAATGCATATTTAGTTTGTGTGTATATATATGTTTGTATGTGTGTGTGTTTGTGTGTGTGTCTTTTAATCATAGTGCATATATGTGTGTATTGACTGTGCATATATATTTCTATGTGTGTATATATAAATATATATCTATAAATGATAGTTTCAGCATATATACACACATATATATATATATCAGTTTGTGTATATATGCATGCATGTGTAATTTATAGCTTGTGTAAATATATATATATATGTGTGTGTGTGTGTGTGTGAGATAGCTTGTATATATTTATTTCTATATGCATATACAAGCCAATATGTATAAAGATCTGTCTTAATATCTATCTATCTCTCTATATATATACATATATATTTCATTGAACAAAACTGATAAGATACTTTTGTTTCGTTTTTTATTAAGCATTTAAATTCACCAATAGAAACACAATATATCTTTCTCACTAATACACAAAATGTCTGTTGTCTTTAATATATATATATATATGTGTGTGTCTATTTACACAGGAATCTTTCTTTAATACACTGTTCATTGAAGAAGACTCATAAGATATATTTGGTTAATTTTTTTTATTATGCTTTTGTCTTATATCTACAAGTGTCATCTTTTCAGTATTTGATTAATGTTTTTTTTTTTTTTGGTTCTAAGCAGTTTCAGCTAAGTCCTGAATAGGAGGCTCTTTTATGGATACAAGAAAAACATAGTGAAAAAACTAAACAAACATACCTTATCAGTCTTGTTCAGTGAACCATATATTAACACATTGACTGCTAACTCACTGTTAGCAGTTTCTACTATGACACCTACGGCGAGTTATCTCATGCCAATAAGTTTATTCGATTCACAGTGATATTCTTAGTGTGAAAATAATGTTAAGATTTCAGTTAAAGTTTAAATCAACTCATAAAATATTTTATAGCTTAAGTTGGACATTATAAAGTTATCATTTCAAGTCAAATTTTGTAATTGACCATTAGCAGTTGATGTGCTCAAATATACAACATATATATATATATATATATATATATATATATATATATATATTATATACAAAGAACAATTTATTTATTAAAAGACATTTTTTATTTTAACGTTCTTTTTTTATAGATACAAGTATTTAAGTAAATGCTCTGTTTATAATAAACAGTATTAAATAACATTTACCAGCCTGAATGTCCGAGAAATTTTCATAGGACGAATATTTTCTGAAAATTTCTCGGACATTCAACCGGTAAATGTTATTTAATACTGTTTATTATAAACAGAGCATTTACTTAAATACTTGTATCTATAAAAAAGAATGTTAAACATAAAAATGTCTTTAATATATATATATATATAATGGAACTCTCTTCTGGTTTTTTGCTACCCAGGCAACTTATATCTTCAGAAATTTAAATGCAATGTCAATCATTATCTTCTGCCTTCTTAATTCTTGTTCTTTTGTCCTCTCTCCTTAATATTATATTTTTCTTACATTTCTAACACTCAGTGTCTTGTGTCTTATTGGTTTTGTTGCCTTCCTTGGGGTGAAAAGATTAAAAAAATATATATATATATATATATATATATATATATATATATATATATATATGTGTGAATAAAATATGAAAAAAAGTTAAAAGGAAAACTTTTCTTTACCAATGAGTTTTGACCTATCAAGATAATGTTCATCAGGCGACAAAACATGTTGGCAAAAAAAAACTGCCCCTTTCAATTTGTTCATAATGTCTTGTTACAGATATATTCTATTTATATTGGAATTTTTACACACACACACACACATTAACTGGGCCATACATATGTATATGTATATATTACTGAGAGAGTGATATTATATTTCAATTGGTGTGTTTATATGCTTACATACAAACAAAGATATATGTCAGGGCATTGAAGTGTGTGTGTGCTTGGCTGAAGAGTTTTATTTTTCCTTAGGCTAGAAAGAATAAGGCCTCACATATGCAACCTCTTTTACCAGAAAATAAATTCATTTACATTACACCAAACCCAACACTAATATTATATCTCTTCAAACACACACACACACACACACACACACACACTAAATATGTAGAAATATCAATACAGAGCTACATAAATAATGTTTATAACTGTCACCAAAATAGACTAATAGACTAGTGAATATATAAATAAAACTGGGATAGATATTAACAGACATAAACACATAAACACACAGAATTTTACTGACATAGACCAAATTTGAAAATTTTTGTGAGTACAGACTTACTGCTCCTCGCTTATCTATCTATCTATCTATCTATCTATCTATCTATCTATCTATCTATCTATCTATACACATTTCATTAAACATGACAGACAAGGTGCTTTTATTTAGTTTTTTATACAATTTCTTATGCGATCTAATAACTTTTTTCTTTTCGGATGATAAATTATATAAAAACTGTCTGAATGCTTTTTTTTTTGAGCGCTTTCGGCTATACATTCAGCTATTTTCAAGGATTAAATATTTTAACTGTTAAATAAGAAATAGTTTGTTGTATTTATGTTTCATAAAATGTTTTCATTTTTCAAAACATGGTCAAGATATTGTGTCCATGTTCAAAGTTAATTTTATTGAGTATTGGTTTTTTGTTTTTTATTAATAAGGCTTCCATTATTTTTAGCCTTTTTTTGCATGTAGATGATGCTATTATATTTGTGTTGTCAACAATTATGTTACAAATAGTGTCCAGCAGGTCTCCATGAATATTCGGACAGTTTTTATATAATTTATCACCCAAAAAGAAAAAAATTATTAGATTACATAAGAAATTGTATAAAAAAATAAATAAAAGCACCTTGTCTGTCGTATTCAATGAAATGTGCATGAAAGAATGATTGCTGCCTAAATACAAGTTTTAAATATATATATATATATATATATATATATATATATATATATATATATATATATATATATATATAAAGAGTGGTCACTGAGGTGAACACTATGAGTTAACAGTTTATTTCCTACTTGAATGCAATCCTCAGGCTTGAAGATTGTATTCAAGCATGAAACAGACTGCTGCTGCTTGGTATTGAACTCAGTGTCCACCCTGATACTTATGCACACTTTATCCTGGATATTGAGTACTTTTACTTATACATATAGCTTATCTTATCATTCATATATATATATATATATATATATATATATATTTTAATAAATTCACCCCAAACAAGGTGATAATGCCACTAAGAAGCAAGGGTCTACTGGGAGTAAAAGAGAATGAAAAAGATTTAAAAGGTACCAGAAACCCAGTCCTAAATAAGAAACAACAGATCAACCTCTAGTCCTTTTCAAAAGAACATGGAGGAGTGTGAACTGAGTTTTCTACTCCTACTGAATATATATATATATATATATATATATATATATATGGTATATTTATACTGTAATTCTTACTTTATATCCAATTTGTTGAATGTGTTGTATAAGGAAAGTTTTTATTTAGTTTTTCTAGTGTCTGTGCAGTTTTCTTTAGTGAGGACATGTGTAGAAACTGCCTATAGTAATTATTCCCCTGAGAACTTTCAGCTAATTCTTTAGCCATTTTCAGGGTGGTGGGGTTTTGGTTAATTCTCATTATTAGCATATTTTCGTGCTTGTAGTCTACGGTGCATTGTACTCTTACTACTCCGACAGTAAAAATATAGTAACAACAAAAATTCACTGTGTCCCCCAATTAGAAAAAGAATTAACTAAAAGCACTTAGGACAATAATCCCCATGGACAAATTCTACACACTCTTCCTCATTAAAGGATAAGCTGTAAGATGTGAGAAAAACTGAATGAAAATCATACAAAATTTTCTTTCTCTGTCACATTCAACAAAACATTGTTTCTTAGCCCTATAAATTTTATTTTTATTGGGTACATGTTTCAATTGCAAGCTCTGTTTTTTATTTAATTAAACAGTGTAATTAATAACAACTGCTATAGAATTTAGAAGTGCTATTAAAGAAAAATTGTGTCTGCAACATGAATCAAACCTGCATCCTTTTTTTCCATCAGGGAAACCACTTTTTGAGCCAAAGTGTGCCTCTACAAGTTCAGCCATGGAGCTGGCCTGACAAGGACAAGGTTTGAATAAACCTATTAACGAAAGACCATTTTTCTTGTTGGGACATCTATGAATCTATGTCTGCTAGCTTCAGTTTCATACTGGAAACATAAACAAGAGTAATGTTTTGAAAGGATTTTTATTCAACAATTTTTTTTGCTTTATTTTATGTTAGTTTGCATCAAAATTATATTGTCTTTTTATTTTAATTTTTCTAGTTATAAAATCTAATTAGTAAGTTTGTTTTTAAATTGGATGAAGTTTTATTGTTGTTGAGTTGTTTTGGAAAATACTCACATATTGAACAATTTTTAGTCAAAATTTATATATATATATATATTAAAATAAATACAAAATGATCTGAAATAGAGTAAAAATGTACTTATGAAGCAAAGTCAATTCAAGTGCCTCTTTGGATGACAAAATAGTTAACCGAATATCAAAAGCAACCAATGCCTTTGGGAAGCTTAAGCATCACCCATGCAATGTTCATGGGATTTCACTGAAAACGAAAATCAGTGTCTATCATTCTAACCACACTTCTTTATGGGTCAGATATAGAAACCCTGAACATGCATACATAATTTAAGGAATCATGTGTAGATGTTTATTGACAAAGAAAAAATTATCCTATGATTCATTCTGCAAAATATACATATTTTGTCAAAAATATGTTGGAAAATATGACTTAAAGAAATGAAATATATTCTTTATGAGATAATCTGCTTTAATGGTTGTTTCATAGAACATCAAAAGGCGTTCTTAAGTTTTATTTACAAATAACAAAGTGCATGAATCTAGTACCCAAAATGTTTGCATTATTTTGCATTGTGCAGCGATATAGTTAGTAGCCAAATGTATAGTTTATAATTTTAATTTTTTGCAAACCTTAATCATGATTAAAAGAAATAGTTATGAAGCAGGTTTTAAATTAGAAGTACTAAATTATGCAGAACAAGGGAATCGATCTGCAAAAGTGTATTAATAATTGTAAGT
>CAHIKZ030000542.1:92500-130000 GCA_903632075.3 Acanthosepion pharaonis | reverse complement strand
GTGTCCCTTCTGTTGCCATTGTCTCTAGAACTTCCTCGTTGTCCACATGTTCAGTTCATGGTATTTGTATCATCCTTCTGTAGAACCATATTATTTTAATTAGCGATCACCTTAGATATCCCAAAGGCATTTAACAAGATGGGTCATTGGGAGCTGCTACACAAACTCTCCAGCTATGACATCTCTGGAAGCATTTTCTCAATTATCAAGTTTATATCTGGTAGATCAATGAAGGTCGATATTTATGACCAGTCATCTGAACTCCTGGGATCAATGTAGGCATCATTCAAGGCTCTCTCATCGGCTCTACCCTATTTGTGATTTATAGAATTAATTAGAATGATGACAATATATGACTTCAGAATTTTGTTTGCATGTCCTTACCATCTTCTTCTCTGTGCCATGCCCCTTCCTTACATTGGCGTTCATGGCACTCCACAATCTTCTGACCTTTTTGCCATCATTCCCAAACGCTGCTCCACCATCCATTTGCTCAAGCTCACTAGGTAGGTTTTGCATTGATTTCCTCTAGCCTGCTTACCTTCAATCTTTCCTGTGAGTATCAAATTTACCAAGCCCTCTTTCCTCATTATTTTCACCAGAAATTCCATCTGTCTCTTCCTGATGTTAAACAGAGGTGTCCCTTCTGTTACCTTTGTCTCAAGAACTTCGTCAATGCTTAGATGATTGGTCCATGGTATTCTTAGCATCTTTCTGTAGAAGCACATTTTCATTGTTTTAAGTCTCTTCTTTATCTGTGAGGAGATTGTCTAGCATTCACAGCTATATAGAAGGACTGATACTACATAACGGCTCAGTACTCTTTTCTTTGTTTCTAATGATATTATTTTTTGTTTCTTAATACTTTGCTCAGCTTTTGAAAGGCATCTTTTGCTATCCCAATTTTTGTGTCACATCCTCTGTTAAAACACTTCCCCAATATCTAAATTGTTGCACCTGTTTGATGTCAGTATCTCTAGTCTGTATTTTTCATGTTGGGCACTTACTTTTTGCTAACAACCATGCATTCAGTTTTCTTGCAATCGAGGTTTAGTCTTTTCTTCTTGCTTTCCTTCACTACCTTTTGTAGGAGTTCTTGTAGTTCCCTTTCTGTGTCAGCTATCAACACAGTGTCATCTGCATATTTTATGTTGTTATGATTGTGCCTGCCAATAACGAATCTTTTTCTTTGTTATTGCCAAGCAATGAATATCCGAATCATATTCATATATAAATTAATTTAAAATTGGCTGAAAGGCACTTTTATTTTGATTTCAAATTAACATTACTTCCCCGAATTGAGTATATACTAGTTTAAATTAGTATCAAAACATTTGGACCAAAAATTTTTCAACCCTAACCACAACTTCCTTACCACTTAACCACATCTAACAGTCTAAGTGCCAAAATTAAATTAAAATAGCAATTTAAATAGCAATTACTTTTAATGACAATTACATTCAAATTCATGTTCATGCATCAATGGTTTTTTTTTCTTGTTTTTAATCATTTCACTCCAAGCAAGGCAATAATGCCACTAGGATGCAAGGGGTTACAGGGAGTGAAAGGGAATGAGAAGAATTTAGTGAGGAGAAAGAACAATATGATGACAGAGTTTACCAAATACATTATACATATATATACAAGACTTAGGCAAAATAATGTGAACAGCTTGCAAAAATAGCAATTTTTTAAATTCCAACATTTCTAGGTATTTATAAACATCAAACAACATTCTCAATGACAATTTCCTTACAATGGCCACCATACTGTTGCTAGAAAGTGCCATATTCCAAGATGATAATTCACCTATACACACTGCAAAAAAAGTGAAGTCATGGTTTCATGAGTATCATAATGTAATTAAAAATCTTCTCTGGCCAACACAATCACCTGATCTCAACATAATTGAACAATTATGGGGACTTCTAGGGTGTGAGGAACAGATTTCCTTCCTTATCATCATTTTCTGAGATTTTGATTGAAGGATGGGATAAAATTCCACTGGAAAAAAATTCAAAACTTATTTGATTCCATTTCACATAGAATCAAAGCAGTTTTAGAAGTTAATGGACATCCAACACCTTATTAGTCAATAAATGAATGTTTAAGGCAGGTGTTCACATTATTTTGTCTAACCCCTGCATATATATATATATATATATATATATATATATATATATATATATATATATATGTGTGTGTGTGTGTGTGTGTGTGTGTGTGTGTGTATATGTGAAAAAAAATATAGTTGTAATGTATAGTATATTTATGGTAAGATTGTTCTAATAAAGTGATAGTGTATGTAATATAAAAGTGGACACTGAGGTGAACATCAAATGGCAACAGTCTGTTTCATGGTCTGAAGATGACGTTTAAGCATGAAACAAACTGTCACTGCTTCATGCTGACCTCAGTGTTCAATTATATATATATATACTGAAACCTCCTGACAAAGCTATGTAGTTGGGAGGCTAAGCATAACAGCAATCATCCATGTGATAATTTTTATATTTATATTAATCATATATATGTGTGTGTGTGTGTGTGCCTATATGTGTGTGTATATATATGTGTGTATATATAGGTATATATATATATATATATATATATATATATATATATATATATATATACACATATACACATATATATGTGTTTGTGTGTGTGAATGTGTGTGTATATATATATATATATATATATATATATATATATAGAGAGAGAGAGAGAGACAGAGAGAGAGAGAGAGATGGTGAGAAAATTAAGTTTTATAATCAAAGTTATTACAATTCAAATTGAAATAGCATTTTATAACCCCCCTTCTGTATGTCTCATCTGATTATTTCAGGATTAGGATTCAAGGTTGTAATTCCCTTTATTTCGATATATGACTGATGAGGCAGATTTTTTTCCATAGTAGGTTAAGAATACCAATCTGGTCCTTTGCTTAAATTCATAGTATCTATAGAGGAAAGTTCATTTCTCCAAATTAAGGGTAAGTATTAAGAAACATTAAAATTTTGTTAGAAACAAAGAAAAGATTACCAAACTCTTACGTAATATCAGTCCTCCTATATAGCAGTAAATACTGAACAATCTACTCACAGATGAAAAAGAAACTTGAATCAACAAAAATGTGGTTCTACAGAAGGATGCTGAGAATACCATGGACCAAACATGTGAGCAACAACAATGTTTTAGAGAAAATGGAAACAAAAAGGACACTTAAAGTTAATATCAGGATGACACAGTTGAAATTTCTTGGATACATAATGAGGAAAGAGGGCTTGAAAAATTTCGGTATTCATTGAAGGCAAGAGGAAGAGAGGGAAAAAATGCATAACCTACCTGGCAAGATGATGGAACAGGGTTTGAAAGAGATGGGAAAATGACAAAATTTATTGAGATCTCTAGTGGACAGGAAATTGTGGAGAGTGCCAATGTCCTGAATGACACAGCACATAGAAGATGAATAAATATGCACACACACACACACACACACACACACACACACACACACACACACACACACACACACACACACACATACACACATATATGAAAAATCATTGCATATTAATTGTTCATCACTATCCAATGATTTTTTACCATATTTCCCATGGTGATTGTTGCATTTGAAGAGGTGTTGGTGATCATTTAAGTATCGCAGAAATCATATAAAAATCACAGAGATTATTTTCTAATAACTACTCTTAAATTTAATAAGTGAGTCTGGAAAGGAATTATGATTGCTTTCCATAAACTCAGTAAGAAAGAAGGACTGAATTATTAAAGGAATTAATTTTTAAAATACCTTAGTTTTGATTAAAGCTCATGTTGTAACATAAAATGAATATTATGTTGTATAAAGATTTTTGAAAGAGCACTATTTGTACTATTGTGGGCCACTATAGCAGTCTGTGACCAGGACACATGTGTTATGAAATTCTACTGAGACACTCGGAAAGTATTGTGTAGTATTTGTCATCTTTAATGATTGACTTTACCAAACAAAACAGACATAATTCCTGCCTTGGATGTCACTTGCTGCTATGTAAAATGTTTGAACACCTCCTTGTCTGACTTGTTATTCTTTCTGCTTCTCTCTATCTTCTTAATTTGATCTGCCTCTCTATCTTGTTAATTTGATCTATCTATCTGTAATTAATTTATCTTAATTTGACCTATTTATCTCATTCTTTTCATATCTATCACAATCTGTCAATTCAATCTATCTATCTAGCTAGCTAGCTAGATAGCTATCTCAATCAGTTCATTATCTATCTATCTATCTATCTATCTATCTATCTATCTATCTATCTATCTATCTCAATCAGTTCATTATCTATCTATCTATCTATCTCAATCAGTTCATTATCTATCTATCTATCTATCTATCTATCTATCTAATTCTGTTACTATCTATCTATCTATCTATCTATCTATCTCAATCTGTTCATTATCTATCTATCTATCTATCTATCTATCTCAATCAGTTCATTATCTATCTATCTATCTATCTATCTATCTATCTATCTCATCAGTTCATTATCTATCTATCTATCTATCTATCTAATTCTGTTATTATCTATCTATCTATCTATCTATCTCAATCTGTTATTATCTATCTATCTATCTATCTATCTAATCTGTTATCTATCTATCTATCTATCTATCTCAATCTATTCATTATCTATCTATCTATCTATCAGTTCATTCTATCTATCTATCTATCTATCTATCTATCTATCTATCTCAATCAGTTCATTATCTATCTATCTATCTATCTCAATCAGTTCATTATCTATCTATCTATCTATCTATCTATCTATCTATCTATCTATCTATCTATCTATCTAAGTTCATTATCTATCTATCTATCTATCTATCTATATTTCAACTTTCTATCTATCTAGTTAAATTTGCTTAGTCATTCTTCTTGGTCCCCTTTTTTTAGCCAGTTTTTCCAGGAAATTTTAACCAGAGGGGAGCAACAACCCCCATTTCACTAAAAGAGGACAGTTATTAATTGCTCTTTGTGATATAGGTTGTAATGACTAGGCAATCTTTTATCTTTCTTTAATCTTTACCTACGTGTACACATACAGGGGCCCACATCGAACTGATTCTTATTTATCTGTCTATTTATCTATTATTTTCAGTCTATTTTCATACTAGTCTTTCTCAATTACATTCTGTTTCATCTCTCTCTCCCCCTCTTTTTTTTTTTGATACCCCTCTTTTCTTTCTCTATTTCAGTCTCTCTTTTCTTCTTAAATCAAGTTTGGATGTAATAGGTATAAAAGAAGAGGAGGGTTTTTCGTGAACAATACGACTACTACCACTATTATTTACACTTTATCTATCATTATCTATCGTTGTAACTGTAATGTAAAGTTTGCCATTTGTATGATACATGCATTTCTTAAATGCTTGAAGTAATTTTCATTAGACTTAGGCATGGCATAAGGTCTTGGGACCTACCTCATTCACTGATAATTTATAAAAAATTTATTTGTGCATATATTTATTTGTTTGTTGTTCAGGAAGATTTTAATCCAGCAAATTGAGAATATATATAATTGTCATAAAGTTGAAACTGGCCTTAAAAAAAATTGAAAAGGAATTTACTCAATCACCTTTAATAATTACCACAAATAATACATAGGTGAAACCTCAAGGAATCCAAATAAAAGATTATATAATCACAAAAGGAACCTTTTACAAAACAATATGCCCAGTACATTAGTTACTCACTGTAATCAGTTTGACCATAATTTTGGTTTTAAAAATGTTACTTTAATTAAAAGGGGAAGCAATTTACTAAGACAGAAGTGTATAGAAAGTGCTTTAATTACTAAATCATCCACAGTAAATTTGCATCTAGGTTTTTACAACATTTCGCCTTTCTTGTCTGATTTTGTATTATCACAATGTGGGATACTTAATAACAAATGTGATAAAAACATAAACAAAAGAAAAATAAATTAAATCAGATAGACTCTCTCTCACTCTTTCTCTCTCTCTTTATATATATATATATATATATATATATATAACCAAATGAGAGAAAGAACAGATGGCATAAAAATCCACAGCTTGTAACATTTATTTTTTAAAAAGTGCTCAATACAAAGTAGAGCAAAATATTATTATAATATTTTTATTATAATAAATTACAATAAAAACATTTTACATTGCTACCCAAAAACTTTCATGTTTCAGTATTAAGATGGTACCTCATCAGGCGATGGTAGGTAACTCATGATAAAAATGATCTATTAGGGAAATTTAAAAACAAATCTTTACTTCTAATCATAAGTTAAAGTCGGGGGGGGTGCATAAGGTCAGAATTTTTGGTACTACCTATATAAAATGTTTTATCTGTTGGATTTTCTCTAGATGAAATAGTACTTAGTTAAACAACTGAATCAGTTAGACATCTATTTTGTAGTAGACAGTTATTAGGATTTATACAATTACAATTATTCTGACCTCATTCATATATATATATATATATATATATATATATATATATATATATATATATTCAGTTTTAACATCATCTCTTCTTCATTTGCATATGTAATCACACCAATGCAAACAACACTGATGAAATATTATAGCTGAAAATTTTTTCCCCTTTGTCATAGATTTTCTTAAAATTGAAACTATATTTTGAAGAAAGTTTGCTAAAACAATCCCTGAAACCCACCCATTATTCTTAAAAAAAAATTTTAAGTTTAAAATCCATAATAATAGGGTGGATCCAAAGTATTTTCATTTTGTTACCCTCTCAAGAATTCCCGCATATTTTCAAAACTTATGTATGTATTTTTATCTTTCTATGATACATCTGCTCTGAAAAGTTTTTGGTGCTTGTAGTCAGATTCTTGTGTTTTAAAGAAAGTCATCAACAACTAATGGTTGTCCTAATCTGGGCTTTATTTCTAGGAACATGTTTGCACCCTTAAAATACTTGTAAAATTTTCAGGCTGAGGTAATATAGTATATAATTGTTGTTTTCTTTCATTTCCTGAATTCTGCAAGTAGATTCTGTGACTTTATGACTTAAAATAATTTCTCTCCTCTTTCTTTTCTGCCATTATTGGGAAAAAACAACATCTAAATAATGATACAATATATATTACAATAATATAGCAAAGTCATAGTGAGTCTTTAGATCTATATATGAGAATATATGAGAAAATAATATATATACATTTTTATATATCCACAATTTTAGGAAAATCTATAACAAAGTGGAAAAAGCTTTTCGTGTTCCACATTTTGTCCTTTAGGATTTTATCAGACTAAAGTGATGTTTATGTTGATCTGATTAACATCTACATAAAGGAGAGGGGACACTGAAATTTTAAATTTAAATTTAATTTTTTTTAGATTTAATTTTAAACTTTTCCATTTAAATTTAAATTAAAAACAGTTTTAAATTTAATTTTAAATTTAAATTGAATTTTTTTTCATTTAAATTTGTTTTTACATTTAAATTTGAAATTTCAGCATCCACCCTCCCTCAGATGCATGTTTAATGACATCAACACAAACATCACTTTAGTCTAAAAGGACAAAATTCATCACATGAAAAACTTTGCCAGAGATTTTCCTAAAGTTGATAACCTATATACTGTATATACTCATGTATCATGTGACCTTTGAAAATCTAATTTTGAGGCTAATTTGACAACTGGAAATGGATACAGAAGCATGGTGGAGTAGTGGATAGTGGCTTGGATTAAGGAATCAGTGATCCAAGTTCGAATTCCAGTCAAATCCATTACTTTCACTTACTTGCTAATATCTTTGGGAAAGGTATTAATATTCTTCCAGCTATGGGTAAATAGCAGGACAGACTGGGTTCTATAGCCTTGGATAGCAACTGGTCTAGAAGAAGGACAACTCTGAATTCAAAACCTGCAGAGGTTTGTTTGGGGATATTGTGACATGTAGTGCACCAGGTCTCTGTATCTGGCCGTTCAAAAAATGTGGTTGGTTCTGCACAAAACCTTCACCACTATAATTAAATCATATGTGCTGGTGTCTGGCTGTTGGTTTGTAGGAACTGATTTGCTTGACCCTCATACATCAAATACAACAGGAGTGTCCATCAGATGGACATATAGTTGGTCAATGTCATAACTAGGGCTAATAGTACATACAGTAATTTTATATCTCGCATATGATGTGACCCCCTGCTAAAATTAGCTTCAAAGATAGGTCTTCAAAAGTTACATGATATGCAAGTATATACAGTATATACATACATAATATATATAACAATAATATAGTGACATTTCAGAGTCTTTAGATGTGTATGTGATAAGATATGTATAATATGTATATTGTAATAATATACTGGACTCATAGTGAATCTTTAGATGTGTAGCCGACATTAAAAACTTTTCACGAGAAAACACATGCACTGAAAACCCTGTCAGCAGCAACCCTTTTCCAGCTTTTGGGCACATGTAAAAAAAAACCCTGGGGACATGCATAGTATGAATCCCAAGAGACTAGCTCTCTTTCACTTCATGCTGAGATCAAGGTAGGACGAGTAATGTAATTCATCCAAGCACTTTCCATGGAAGTAATGACAGAAGATTGAGAGACTCACCACATTCTGTCTGTGAGAGACAGTTTGGAGGGTGAAAAATAATTCTTCTTCAACAAGGAGTATAGGGTAACACACAAAAATGAAGATGAGTGGGATACATAGAAGGAAGAAATTTTAAAGCAGTGCAATCGGCACTGTGAATAGAAATCATCAATTTTTTGTACGATTTTTTTATATTACTATAGATTAAACATGCTAGGTCATGAATATCAAAATGCAGGATGCGATGGGTAAATTGTCACCATTTAATATTTTAATTTTGCATATGCATATTTTTAATTTCGTGCCTACATCAAGTGCCTTGAAGAGGGAGTGCTGCCCTGGGTCAAGAGGGTGACTGCTGGAAGACCCTATGTCTGGCAACAGAACTCTGAACCATGCCACACAAGCAGGAGAACCCAGTCATGACAGTCAGACAATTTTTGTGACCCCATCACCCCTTACATCTGGCCACCTAACTCCCCAGACTGCAACCCCCTTGAATATTATGTGTGGAATGCAACTGAGTGAGAGACCAACAAAACTCTGTATAACACCAAAGATGAACTGAAAGCAAGGATTAAGTCATCTAGAGGCCACGGTTGAAGTCAATGGCAATTTTATTGAATCTTTTATTTTTAGTATTTCATGATATTTTTGTGTAATTTTGGTAAATATTTTTTTTTTTTTTTAAGCATTACGCCCTGAGCAAGGCGTGAAGCCACTAGGATGCAGGGGGTTGCAGAAGATTTGGAGCGAGAGCAGATAGGAGAGATAGAAGAAAGGATGAGGAGAAGGATAGTGGGTAGATCAAGGTAACTGGAGATGTCAATTGACATTACATTTGAATAGTCGGAGATTATAGCTCTCAGGGAAACAGTAATAGGGAAGGGCATTCCACAGGCAAGAGGTGTGAGGTATGAAGCTATTGGAGTAAAAGAGATGGCTACATTTAAAAGTTTCTACAGTGAAACGGTGAGAGTGGGATGCCAGCCTCGTAGGGCGCTTGAATTCATGAAGTCTGGGAACCAGTGAAAGCAGCTCAACAGAGCAATTACCATGAAAGTATTTGTAAAAAAGACAGAGAGAGGTGATGGCGTGTCTGTGAGAGAGCAACTGTAGACAAGATGCCAGATCAGGACCAATTATATTATATATCCGCCTCTGGATCTTGTCAAGAACTCTGAGGTAAATAGAAGGTGCACCAGACCATATATGGCAGCAATACTCCATGCAAGGGTGAATGGTTGATTTTCATTTTTGCATAATTTAGACAACAATTTATCCATTGCACCCTGTAATTCACATTCCTTTCCAATCTTTTGAACAGGAGTACAGATTTATCCCTTGTTTCCTGTTCAGGACTGGGTTTCCAATTCATTCCAAAGTCTACTTTAACTTGACTTCTTCAAGTCTTACCTGCATAGCCCTAAGAAATTCACTTTTTGCCCTTTCTTACACTAATACAACTCCACACAGTAATCCTCTACCTTGAGTGGCACTTGGACCTCGTATTGGGTGAACATAAGTAAAAAAAAAAAAAAATTTAATTAAATTTTATTAAAAGGGGCCAGTTTACTATGTAAATTCATTGTAAGTGGATCCCTCTATAGAAGCTGAAACAATATCAGTTCATATTGTGTCGATTTTTAAAAAATTTTAAAAAATAGAATTTTGTTAAAATCCTCAAGGTATTTAGTATTGTTGAAGTTATTACTAACATTTTTTGTTGAAAATTATAATTTATAATGTTTCATTCGATTTTGCAAGCCAATCAATGAAATATAAAAACTTTAAAAAATATGCAAAAAACAATATTGCATTTTTATTAAATAAATATTTATTTTAATCATTAAATTGTTTTTAAAATAGTGGGAGTATTTTGTATGTTAAATAATAAAACTTAATTTCTCCCCTAAAAAATAATGAAAATTTATTGTACTAAGCTATGCACTCTGGTAAAACCATCTGTACTTTGTACCCCCTTACCTGTTAACACTTCTCCCAAAAATCTGGTTTCTATCGATCAATGTATGGTGATTTTAGAGGCTGTGATGGACAGACAGACTAACGGAAGTCACAGAATTTTATATATAGATAAAACATTTCATTATCTGGAGTAAGTTTTTCTCATATTACTATTTAATTATGTAAAAATGAACTTATTTGCTCCTAATGATGATATAACTTGTCTTAACAAGACATCCATTTAGTGGCACAAACAAGGTAACACATTTAGTAAGTTGTTAGTTTGGTCTTGTAGACAAGAGAACTTGGTTTATGGTATTGTGTCATTTGCTCTCTTGCAAAATAGCTGCATCTTATTGTGCAAACAAATAACTTTTTTGTAAATTTACTTTGGTGAGAGGACAAATAGCACAATTTTCCACATCTTATGTACCTCATATGTCAGTCAATCAGTTATGTGCCATGCGTGATACATGCTTAGGCGATCATGTATCTTTCGATACATGACTGACGAGGCAGATTTTTTTCCCGCAGTTGGTTGCCATTTCTTTCTGTGGTAGAACAGTTGCCATCCAAGGCTATAGAACCCAGTCTATCCTGCTATTTACCCATAGCTGGGGGGAAAAGAGGATTCATACCTTTCCTAAGGGTATTAGCACATGAGCGAATCTAATGGTTCGACTGAAATTTGAACTTGGCTCTCCAATTCCTCATTACTCCGCCATGCCTCCTTGATTTAAGATATCTTATGTTCATTTAAATTGTCAAAGTATTTTAACGTATTTACTCTTATATTCAAAATAGATGATCCTGCCTGGTTATTTAAGTTTTGATTTTTCAGTTTACACCTGTTTATTTTATTTTCCACATTTTTTTTTCTATGCAATCTATCTATTCCAATTCCCTCTGGCTCCTTTTTTGTTCTGAGAACAAACTAATTTTAAATATTTCCAACCTACCCTTTTATTTCAATGTACCTTTTTATTCCAGCCTACCTTTTATTTCAACCTACCCTTCTATTCCAACCTACTCTTATTTCAATTTACCTTTCTATTCCAACCTAACCTTCTATTCCAACCTACTCTTTTATTCCAACCAACTTTTCTATTTCAACCTACCCATCTATTCCAACCTACTCTTTTATTCCAACCAACTTTTCTATTCCACCCTACCCTTCTATTCCAGCCTACCATTCTTTTTCAACCTACTATTCTATACCAACCTACCCTTTTATTCCAGACTTATGAGTATGTAGATATAACATTTACAAGATATTCAGTTGCACATAGCTGATTTGTATGAAAACCAAACCATTTTGAATATACAATGAAGAAGTTTTATTTCTATCAACTTTTTATAAAAAAAAAAAACAAAGAAAAACACAAGTTACAATGTTAAAAATATATATTTGTCAGGAAAACTTTAAAACATCAAAATTCTAACATAACCAGACTTATTAATCTGGCTTTTTTACCTCCTCATCATTTGTTTACATTTGGATATGCTTTGAGCGGATATGAATGTACGTTAGAGATTCATGGAAGATTGAAGTTTAAAAACAGTAAAATCGACCTTGCTAACCGAACAATCCTCTGTGACCCCATCGGTTAAGGCACGTCAGGCTAAATGACGGTTCCGTATAGGATACAGGTTCGATTCCTGTTGGAGAACAAATATTTCCTATGAAAATTTCTCAGACATTCAGGCTGGTAAAAGTTATTAATACTGTTTATTATAAAAACAGAGCATTTACTTAAATATTTGTATCTATAAAAAGAATGTATAAACATAAAAATGTCTTAAAATATATATATATATTTGGTTGGATTGGTGTGAGTTTGTGACCCTGGGTTTCATACTTTTGTGATCGTCAGACAAACTGATTAATTTTTTTAAAATTCTGGGTTTATGTAGATTTCATGTATTGGTGTTATTATGGGAGTAGGGGGGGAATCATCGTCGTGATGTCATCATGTTAGCGCAAACATAGATGCATGTCCGTACACCCGATGAGGTATGCAGACACACATACACACTTGCTCGTCCGCCAGGGCTCATACAGATATAAACATATGTGGACAGTATGAAATTTGACATATGTATGTATATGTGTGTTGTTGTTGTGTCTATACATACGCATTTGTATGTTGAAATTCAAAGATCGGAAGTGTAGTGAAAATTTCTCATGAACGTATACATGTCAGCAATCACACCAATCCAACCAAATATGTTAGCTCTATCTCTGATATTGAGCACTTTCTAATAAGTACCGCGCATATAATATATAAATAATTATATATATATATATTATCAGGCTCAATTAGAGCTAACATGTGTATATATATATATATATATATATATATATATATATATATATACATATATTTATATTTATATACACACACTTTTCACATACATATATATATATATATATATATATATATATATATAGTATACATAATATTATTTTAAATTGATTTGAATATAATTTTATATACTTTTATTGTTATTTTAGTATTTTGACATTTCTAATATTTTTAAAGGTCAACATAAGCTCTAGTAAAACAACCTAAGGTGAGTTTTATTTTTCCATATCATATTTAAGGAAAACCGATGTATCTTTGAAAATGACTTAACTCAAAACAACTTAAGTCAAGGTATCACTGTATATATCCTTCATTAAACATGGTAGAAAAAGAAGATTTAATTATTTTTTTATTTAGTTTTTCCAGCATCCTTACATTTTGTAGGAGTAAAGGAGTACAGAAATTTTCCATAATTTTCATTGTCCCAAGCACTTTCGGCCACTTATTTAATTGACAACGATTTTTATCTTCCAACATGATCCTGCCCCACCCTAAAATCTGTAAAAGAATATTTTAGAGAGAAGAAGATAACTGTTCTTGATTATCCTGAAAATAGCTTAGATGCAAATCCAATAAAATAATTTATGTGGAATGATCAAGAGTAGATGAAGAAAATACTATCCTTCAAATTTTGAAGAATTGAAACAAGTCCTTACCAAAATGGGGGCATTGATGACACTGGGGTATTTTCATAGGTTAATCAGTCCATTACCACAACAAATGAAAGATATAGTAAATGTAAAAGGTGCTACAATAATGTATTAATGTACTAATAAAGTGCTTCAAAATTTTGTTCATTAACACTAGGAGGGCCAGCTCTTTTGACATCTTTATTTACATTACGCCGTGAAGCAGCCATCTCTAATATATTCAATATTCAAGTCAGGAATAACAAGTCTGAAAAGAAATTCACAAATATTAGTATACCTCATACTTAAAGAAAGTGATTACATATATCTATATATATATATATATATATATATATATATATATATAAATTATGTGTGTTTGTGTATAGATAGATAGATAGCGGACATAGGACATAAACACAAGTATTATTATTTGTGAGAAAATTTTCAATGCATTTACCCTATAAATAGCCTAGGTGTCAAAAACGACACCTCAGCCATTCAAGGTAATCAGCTATTCCACCGAATATTTTTTAAAGAATTAAGTCTGTTAAGCATCTTTGCTAAAATTCAATAATTGTCCATAAGCCTCAGCATCAAACTAAAACTAGTTATTCCATAGTAATTTGTTGAAAATTTGAAGGTGTCGAAAACGACACCTCGGCAATCCTAGTGTTAATAAATACTTTGTCATGATAGAACAGAGAGCATTTTTTTTGTCTGTTTCTAGCTATAACAATCTTCAAATTTTGAAAAATTCACATTTCAAAGAAAACCTGGTTTGTCAGTGAAATACTTCTAGTTTATTTTGCATATCAAATTGATATACTCTTAAGAATAAACTATCCAATTTTAAATGAATTCAAGCAAAAAATATGAAAGTTATTCACAACCCTCCCCCAGAATATTCCATTTTTCTTAATCACTGTTGTAGTCCATTTTCTGTTCCCAACCCTGCTACTTTTGCTTTCAATGTACTGTGAGTATTAAATTCTCTAGGCTTTCTTTCCTCACGATGTCTCCCAACTCTCTTTCTAATTGTAAGTATCAGTTTCTGTATGGTTCTTATTTTCTTTAAAACTTCATCATTGCTCACATGTTCTGTCCGTGGTATTCTTAGTATTCATCAGTAGAATCACATCCCTGTTCCTTCAAGCCTCTTCTTCATCTCTGAGCACATTGCAAAGTATTCATTGTTATATATTTAACAAGATATTACATGGCAGTTCAGAACACTTTTCTTTGTTTCTAAAGACAATTTTCTATCTCCTATTACTTTGTTTTGTTTCTGGAAGGCATCTTTCACTATTCCTCTGCATTTTCAGATTTCTGTATTATACTTTACATCATCTGTTACTACACTACGCCAATGGTTAAATTTCTGCACCTGCTAGATTTTGACATCCCCAATATATAGTGCTTACACTGTGAGCTGTCTCTTTTACTGACATACATTCTGTTTTCTTGCAGTTAATAGTACTTTCTTCTTGTTTTCTTTTACTACCTTAATCACTATTGTAGACTTTTTTCTGTTCCCCACCCTGCTTCTCTTGCTCTCAATGTACTGTGAATATTAAATGAGGGTAATTGATTCTTTACCACAAAAGATGAAAGAAATAGTAAATGCAAAAGGTGCTATAACAATGTATTAATGTACTAATACTGTTTTTCAAAATTGTGTTTATTAATAAATAGTTTTTCTTGACAAAGAAAGTTAAGAAAGTAATCCCAATCAATACATGACAGTGTGATAACAGATACTGGACTTAAGAAACTTATTTTCCTGAAAAAATTATTTTAAGAGAAAGATTTTATAAATTTCAACTGACAGTGGTAATGACTGCTTGGTCAATGAATGCCAAATGTTTCCTTATAAGGAAACAGCTAATATTACTATTACTATTACCTGAAATACAAACATAAGAACAAATACATGCATGAGCTTACAACTTTGAATAACTCTTGGAATTTATACAAACATAATTTATAATATAAATGCAACAAATAGTAATGGTAATATTAGAAAAGTTTCCCTCCTAATCTTTTGTTTAAAGTAGTGTGGAATGTCAGCATCTTGATTATATCATTATTCTCTCTTCAAGTTACCTGTGCTATCCATTTTAGCCATTGCTGCTCAAGTCCTCAAGTGATAAGGTTTCTGTTATTTGGAACAGTTCTTGTGATTTTGGGATGCCAGTCCATGAGTTTTGAAGGAGGGTGGTCCTTTAGTAAGACCTAAACGCTTCATTATCTCAAAGCCATTTTAACCATTGATATAAGAAAGTGATTGTATTCAACTGACAGTTTATATATTTCTGGACAAATTTGGCATCAAGCATGATATCCATATGAAAGTTTTGATCTGACAAGGCTGTTTAAGAACATGACACAATTTTTAAGTTAATGTTTTAGTTTTGTAGCAATTTGCGTATTTGGGTAAAACTGCTGTTAGAAAATCCTATTTGAGGTTCAATTTCCTTATCTTCTATACTAAATTTGTTATAACTAATCCATGCACCAAAGTATAGACCAAGTATAACACAATAATTACAATTCCTGTATGGCTTATAAAGAAAATATCATACTGTTTATATCATATAAGCCATGCATATAGTGTACATACTGCATGTTATACTTGGTGTATATCAATTATGGTTTCTTTTGTTGCAGTTATATTATAAATTATGTTATAAATTTCAAGAATCATTAAAAGCTGTAAGCTTATGTATAGTGGTTTTATCAAGACATTTCACGCAACAATTAGATGCAATATAGAACTTAACACTACCTCAATATTATGACTCAACCATCTGTAGCTAAAATAAAATATTATCAGGGAATAAATATACATACAAAACTGTTATTGTTTGACAATTTAAGGTTTTTAAAAATAAAACCAATTATGGAAAATATGCTTGAATGTAAGATAAATTTGATTAACCCTACAAGTAAATAAATAGGACCATTTTGATAACTTATAGTTAGATGTACTTTAACAGGTAGAACATTTAGGTAGCTCATTAAGTAATTATAATTTTTCTATTAATTGCAGATGATTTGCATAGTCCACTGAGTATTTATAATCTTGTTTTTATTATTCTCAGATAATTTAGTTACCTCATTGAGTTTAATCTTTTCTCTTAATCTCAGATGATAAATGTAGCCAATTGAGTATTTATAATCTTTTTTATTACTCTCAGAAGATTAAGGTAGCCATTTGAGTATTTATACTTTTTTCTATTAACCTCAAAAGATTTGGTTTTCCCATTGGGTATTTATAATCTTTTCTATTAATCTCAGAAGATTTAGGTTGCCCATTGAGCACTTATAATTTTTTATTAATCTTAGATGATTAAGTATTTATAGTCTTTCCATTATTTCAAAATTTCTTTTCCCATTTATTTCTTTATAAAAGGTAAAACATTTTGATAACCTTGTCAATAAACATTGCTGGAGAGTGAATGTGGTTAAAATGATAACAGTGTCAATGGAAAAACTGTCTTTTCGAAACACTGCAATCACCTATATCCTGAAGGAACATAGAATTTTTGTGGATACAAAGTGTAATGACAAATGTACACAGGTGTAGGCTTTAAGAAAGCTTTATTCAGCTGAGAATACAAGATTCACGTATAATGTCCTTTTATAGTCCCAATAAACAGAAATAGCTCTCTCTCAAAGAGGAGAGTAACAAAACAAGGGTAGACCACTCTTGATTATTCATAACACGAAGATCTATGTTTGCCAAAAACATTTACTTGCTGTACTTCACTTTATGGTGTACTCAGTTCATTGTCAATTTGCAGACAAGTTATTTATTAACAATAAACTACCAATTATTTGCATATTATTTTCACTGGGATCAAGCTTTTCTAATATTTCAAGAAGTTATTTGTTTTGTACTTTATTGAATCCCTTCTTGTAATTTATGAAACAGAAGTACACGTCTTTCTGCATTTCTTTTGTATCTTCTGATATCATTCAAATCCTGAATATAGCATTTCTTATTCCAGTGATTTGTACAAAACACTGATCTTCCCCTGTTTCTAGATTGATTCTGTACCAAATTATCTTCATTAGTATTCTAATTATAAGCAGTGTTATATAGCTCATTATATTGTTTGGTAAAGCTTGCATGTATTTACAGCTGGTTTCTTTGGCAATGTTATGAAAACTGATCTTTCAGTATTTCACCACTATTTTATATTTTAGTTATCATTGTAAAAATCTTGTTAATCTTAACAGTCATCTAAAACTGATAGCATCTCTATGATGACCTCATTTGGTCCTGCTGTTTTGTTTTTCTTCATCTTGACCATTACTGTTCTAGTTTACTATCTCAGGTCCTATCATGATTTTACATATTGTAGGTTTTTTGTTCTCGTCCATTGTCATAGAAGAGTTTGCCTATTTATTCATTCCACAATTGCAGTACTTTTTCTTTAATGTTCATTTGTTCTTTGGGTATTTATTCATTCTTGCAAAGAGCATGTTTTTATCCTTCTATTTCATTGATCTTCTTATGCCTGCCTGCTTTATCTGTGTCCTTTAGTTTTTCAATCTCTGTACATTTCCTATTCAACCATTCTTCCTTAACCCGCTTGCAACTGGTTTTCTTTAGTCTTATTTACTCTACATCATTTCTTGGTATTATTTGTTGTCTCTACTTCATTAAGTTGAGAATTTCACTTGGCTTCAACTTTTCTATTCTTTCCTTCCACAGGATAACTTATTTTGTTCTTGTCACTAGTGGGTCACTTAAATTGTTCCACTTAAAATCCCTGACATATCCAAAAGCTGTGTATTGCATATGCTTGTTTGCAAATGGAGTCACTGTGGTGTTTAGGCACAGATTCCTGTAAGGATGTTAATTATCCACCCAAATACATACATATATATATATATATATATATATATATATATATATATATATATATATACATATATACATATATATATATATATATATATATATATATATATATATATATATAATAATATTAATAAATATATATATATATATGTGTGTGTGTGTATATATATATATATATATATATATATATATATATATATATATAAATTCCCAAGAGGATAAAATCCAGGTAGAACTCAATGTCCAGGACAGCATAAGAATATAGTATAAAAGGCTCAAACACTAATATTCCATGGTTATAATTTATTACGTTGGAATCGTAATTACAATCTAATTCATCAGACCTAAAAATTCAAAAAGAAATCGGAAAATATTTTCTCATTTCTTTTTTAATTTTTAGGTCTGATGAATTGGCTTGTGACTACAATTCCAATGTAATAAATTATAACCATGGAATATTAGCATTTGAGCCTTTTATATTATATATATATATATATATATTTATATATATATGATTAAATCAAATTGAAATTTAATGCTTTCACTGCATAATTAAAATTCATGGTCATTCTTGTAATGATATTATTCATCTACCCAAATATATATATATATATAATATATATATATATATATATATATATATATATAATTATTTATTCAAAAATTATAACATAAATATGTTATAAAATCACTACAAAATTAACCATTTTGTTTCAACACTTCTGGTGTCTTATGAAGTGATGTTGTTGAATGTAGAATAAAGGGTTTTAAAAGGTTCAAATCAATCAAACACCCCTCGCAAGGGGAAATGCTGTTACATAAGCTGGAATGACCAATCAAAGTACAAGTGTACGAGAATTCAAAAAACTTGACAATGATCTAAGGTTATAATAACTATTTAATGCCTTAATGTTGGGGTTAGACTAAAATAGGATTTATACTAACTAATAATTATTAAGTTATACAATAAAATTTGAAATAAAAAAATAAAATTACCCATTTTAAAAATTAATCTCTATTAAGTTTAAAATTATAAAATTATTGAGGAAAAAAGAAAAATACATATGTTATTCTATTTATTTTGTTTTTATTGAAATTAAGTTGGAATAAACATTAATATCAACTGTTTTTCAGAGATTCATGACAATATAGATACATTTGAATTCTAAATATAGGTAGAGGAGGATAACATCTTGCAAAAGACAATACATACACAATCAGATTATAATACGTATGCACGCAGATGTATTCAAATATATACACACACACAAAAGTAACAAGACAGGAAATATCTCCACGACCCTTTACAAAAAACAAAAAAAAAAACATACACAATAATGGTCAAATCAAGTTGAAAGCAGTCAATTTAATAGTCATTCCGGTAATGATGTTGATTATCCACAAAAAAAATTTAAGTCCACTTCTCACAGCATAATATAGTTTTTTTTTTTTCAAAGCCATGAAGTAAATCTGCTTTCCGCAGATAGTGGTAATAAAATTCTGAATGGATACTTTAATCTTCCAGCTTATTTTAAGCTTTAGGTTTTATTATTACTATATATATATATATATATATATATATATATATATATATATATATATATATTACCTATTTATATATGCATGTATTCGTGCCATCATATGGATACAAAGGAGAAAGACTACTGAATCCATTGCTAGGTCAGCTGCTAATAAAACTGGTTCACTCTGTGTTGTGCTAGACAATTTTTCTCTCCAGAATTTATCTTATATATCTATAAGTCTACCATTCATCCATGCTTTGAATATTGCTGACACATATGGTCTGGTGCTCCTGTTATTTATCTAGAGCTCCTTGGTAAAATCCAAAGAAGAATCAGCAATATTATTGGTCCTGATCTGGCATCTTGGCTTCAGTCAATTTCTCTCCACTGTAAAGTTGTCTCCCTGTGCATTTTCTATAACTACTTTCATAGTAATTGTTCACGTGAATTCTTCACAATGGTACCTAGATTTTATGAATATAAGTGCAGTATTAAACTGGCAACAAGGTCTCATCATTATACAGGTGAGTTGGCTAGATGCAACCGTAAGTTTTATGCTAAAAGTTTCTTTTCTCACACTTTTGACTTATGGAACTCTATTCCGGTTTCATGCTTTCCAGCCAATTTTATCTGCAAAAATGTAAATGCCATGTCAATTGCTATCTACTGTCCTCCTGATTACTCTTCTTCTGTTCTCTCTCCTCTGTTTTCTAATTCTTCCACACACAGTAACCCCTTGTGTCTTAGTGGATTTATTGCCTTGCTTGGGTTGAACTTGATTAAAAAATATCTGCTTTCTGCAGTAAAAGCGATAATTTTTATAATCTTACACTTAGTTTGCATATGACTGGGTGGGGATCAATCCTACAGTAGGTATTTTGCTATGCATTTTCTTTTTCCTGTTTGTCCAGTACAAGGCCCAACAGTCACTCAAGGGTTACTGAGTGAGACTGTTGTAAGGGAGAGCAAAGGTGGAAGTAAGAAGTACATATTATGGGGACATGTTGGATAGATATTGGTTGACCCAGTACTTGGAGAGACCAAGATTGTAGCTGTCTTGGGAGTTTGTTCCACAAAGTAACAGTTCTAAGAAAGAAGCTTTCTGAGTGGAACTTACTCCTTATCAAAGGAACACAAAGGGAATGGAGATTATTTGCTACCATGAACATGACATGACAGATCCTAGCTGTGATGGTCTGAGCTGGTGGAACTAAGGAAGGTAACATCAGCCATCGTAATAGTGATAGGGTAGCAATAGGTTTGCAATGTTTTGTTGCAGGTTGTATAGGAGAGAATAATTCATCACAAAGTCTGCATAATCACTTTTGAGCACTTTTCAGGCTGGACAGTAAGGACTGGGCAACACCAGCCGAGTTATGGCAGCAATACTTCATTCTAGTTGTGATCTGATTCTTTATCAGAGTTGGATTAGCATGGCAGCAAGAGTTTGGTATTTTCTGCAGCAATACAAGGAACCAACCATTCTTCCGGCATCTTTTTATGATGGCACAAATACATGCATATATACATACATATATATATATATATATATATATATATATATATATATATATATATATATATATATATAATAATAAAACCTAAAGCTTAAAATAAGCTGGAAGATTAAAGTATAAAATAAAATAAAGGTTCACTCCCAAAGAGCCTGAATATAATATTATCAATTTAATAATACCAAGAATCAACCTTTCACAGATTATTTAAGGCCAGAAAATATTTTTAGATTATAAGAAGTTTTGGGAGATAATAACAATTTGCTGATTGAAGACCTACTATTTAACCCATAACTGGGAGCTCTTGGGAAGTTTCACAAAGCTGTCTAAGTGGAACTTACTCGTTTTCCACCGTGAAAATGGCGTGGTTTCCCCTAGTTGGTAAAACTCATCAGAACATCTGCCATAATAATAGAAAAATACAATAGTGAGAGGTGAGCAACATTATTGTCTGTGGGACTCACAAAGTTATGTAATCACTTTTAAACACTGTCAAGGTTGGATAGTAAGGACTGGGCACCACCAGCCCAGATATAGCAGCAGTACTCCATTCTAGGTCTAATCTGACTCTTGTAAAGATAGAGTATGATAGTAGAAGTTTGGTATTTTCTAGAGAAATACAAGGAACCAATCCTTCTTTCAGCCTCTTCTGTGATGGCACAAATATATAGATTTTATTTGAAGTTAACAGTGACCTTTAAACCCAGTGGATGGAAAATGGACTGTGAATATTCCAATGCATTTCCAAACAGTAGATATTTGGTTTTTTACCTTTGTCAAAATGGAAAATAGAAAACTGAAAAAAACAAATTAAAGAAATCCAAAGCTGCCACCATGCCCCATCCTGCCCCACCCTACTGCTGCCAGAGTGGAAGTGGGATCTTGACCTGCCCAGAGAAATTTAAATCCAACTCAGTAACTTTGAATAGAATATTCTGGATGTAGTTCTTTAAATTTGGTAAAGCGTTCCATCAAGTAAACTCATCTGTCCTTAGATGTATGTCTCCTATATGGCAGTGAATGCTGGACAATCTATAAAGAAGAGACTTGAAGAAACAGAAATGTGGTTCTACAGATGCTGTGAATACCATGGACTGAACATGTGAGCAACAAGAAAATGGAAACAAAAAGGAAACTTATACTTAACATCAGGAAGAGATAGTTGAAATTTCATGGAGCAAATAATGAGGAAGGAGGGCTTGGAAAATCTGATACTCATAAGACAGATTGAGGGAAAGAGGGACAGAGGAAAGCAGCATGTAACATACTTGATGGGCTTTAGTAAATGGATGGTAGAACAGGGTTTGGGAGAAATAGCAAAAAGACAAAAGTTCTTACTAAGATCTATAAGGAGAGGAAAATGGGGAGGGCTATGATCGCCTATGTCCTGAAGGGACATGCCACATAAAAGAAGAAGGTGTTTAAGGGAAGGATCCTTTTTGGGGTTATGATCACTCATCAGGATTGATGCAGGTTCAGGGTCTGGTCAGTGATGATGAAATATTATTAGTTTTCTAAATCATTTGTTGTCAAGGGGGTTATCTGGTTTTCGGTGTCTCTTCCTTGAGTTTTACACATGCACATGATTCTTGGATGTTCTTCAAAGTAAATGTTAGTTATTATTTGGTCATTCACTTTTGAACTTATTTTTTTATGCAATCAATACGTGATTCAAATCTGTATTCACTTGAACTTCTTTGGCATGGTGTAATGGTTAGCAAGATTGTCACACTAGATCAATTATGACTGAATAATGAGTTCAGTCCTCACTAGGTGCCCCATTTTTTGGCTTTGTGCCACATCTAAGCTACACCTAGAATAACACCAAATGTATATTCACTGATCATGTTACTATCTTTTTCCTTTCCTACCTTTGCATTTAGGTCATCTAGAATTATGATAATTTTTTGTGACTTTCCCTGTGATGTGTCTTAAGACTCATCTGTTTCTTCTTCAATACTGTCTTATATAGATTCATATACCACTATGATTGCCACATTGAATAGCTTCCATTTAGAATTACTATATCTGTACATTTCTATCTTCTTCTTTTATGTGCCATGTGCATTTGGGATGTGAAAGATCATGCCTCCCTACAACTTCCTATCCCTTGAAGCTCTTAATGATATTTGTCTTTTTACCATATCTCCAATTTACTGTTCCACCCTCCATTCACACACACTGGTCAGTGAGGGGACCCACTATCCTTTTCACATTCAATATGCCCTGTTAGTGTCAAATTCTCTGAGTCCCTCTTCCTCATTATTAATCCAAGAAATTTCAGCTCTCTCTTTCTGATTCTAAGTGTCGTATTTCTTTCCATTTTCATTCACACTTCTTTGTTGCTTGCATGCAACAGTATTCTCAATATCCTTCTGTAGACCTACATTTCTGTTGTTGCCAGTGATCTCCTCATCATTCACTGTCATTTCAGAGAATGGATATTATATAATAGTTCAGCACTTTTTTCTTTGTTCCTTTTGCTATTCCAATGCATGTTTGGGTTTCGGTGTCATATTTTCCATCTTATGTTAAAACACTTTATACATATACCAATTAATCAAAAAATCTCAGTCTCTTTGTAGCACTATGAAAATGACTACCTATTTAACATAGGAAGCATGGTGGAGTAATGGATAGCGGCTCAGATTGAGGAATCGGAGAGCTAAGTTCAAATTCCAGTCGAATCCATTGCATTCACTTACATGCTAATACCCTTGGGAAAGGTATAAATCCTCATCTCCCACTAGCTATGGGTAAATAACAGGACAGACCAGATTCTATAGTCTTGGATAGCAACTGGTTTACCGCAAAAAGAAATGGCAACCTACTGTGGGAAAAAATCTGCCTCATCAGTCATGTATTGAAAGAGACATGATTGCCTAAGTGTGTATTACACATGACACATAACCTGACTGAAGGCATAGACTATATAAATGCCCAAATAGTAAGTGTAGAACAGTTCTCAGTATGTGAGATAAACAACTACTGCTGGACTGATAAAATAGAAAGGAAATTCCATTAATAATTTACATTATTTACATTGGGACTATTGTCTTCATATTTGTCCATATTATTACAATGTTTCTGCCATTTAGCTTTCCAGCCTTGACCAGATGGGTGTCGAATCAGGTAATCTTCAGAGAATTTCAGACTGAACCCTTTACTTAATCTACAGGGGTATATTTTTCTCATTTTGCCCCACTCTGTTTCCACTGAAACTAAGTCTGCATAGGACAATAGGCTCGTGAATTAGTGTTGGTTTGTGAAGTTGTTGACATAGAGATTTCAAACCCCAGACTAAGGTAATGCAGATTTAGGCTCAAACAGAACAAGCAATAACTGAGAAATAAGAATTAGACAAAATAAACCAGGACTTGGGCAGTGCAATGAGAACAATCTACCTCCATAGATTAAATAAAGGGTTCAGTTCAAAATATCCTGAAAGTTACTGGGATTGACAAGCATCTGATGTAAGATGAAGGGCACAAAGAATGAAAAATTGTGATCATAACAACAAAGATGAGGACAATTGTCCAAGTGTAAACTGTGTAAATAATGATAACTCCTGATACTAATTCTTTTAAGTTATATGTATGCACACTATAATGAAAGAAAGCTATTCTGAATGTTTACATATAAGTATTCACATAGTATTGATAACATTTTTTTAAATCAATTCACCCCAGGCAAGGCAATAATGTCACTAAGATGTAAGGGTTACTGAGTGAGACTTAATGATCCTTAGTTTTTGTTTTTTTTTTAATTCATGGCTGAGAATGAAAGAGACTTTAGAAGTAAGCAGAAACCCAATCCTAAACAGGAAACAACTTATAAACCCCTACTCCTGTTGAAAAGACTGGGGAGGAGGGTGAACTGGATGATAAGCACACTGATCTACTTCTATTGAAGAAGAAAGAAAATAGTAAATTAAATTTCAGAGTTTCAGCAGAGACAGTAGTCTAGAGTTGAAGTAGACATTAGGAGAAAGAACTAGAAACCCAATCCTTAACAGGAAACAAGGGATAAATTTCTACATTTGTTCCAAAGACAGTGGAGGATTGTGAACTGGGTGATAGGTGACACTATCTACTCCTATTGAGGAATAAAAAAATAATGAATAGTAAATAAAATTTCAGAATTTAGGCAGAGACGTTAGTAGTATAGACTTGAAGTCGACTTTAGAGGTAACTGAAAACCCAATCCTAAACAAGAAACAAGAGATAAACCAAAATCAAAATAATGGGGAAGAGTGTGAACCGGACATTGGGCAAACCTATCTACTCCTATTGAGGAAAAAATAAATAAATAGTAAATGAAATTTCAGAGTTTAAGAAGACATGTTAGAATTATAGAGTTGATCATTAGTTTTTTTGTTTTTTTTTTAATTCGTATGACATACATCCATGTAGTATCATCTTTAAAGTCTGGCTTAAAATTATACTGTCTTATATCTTCTCCACAATTTCATTATCATTAAAATAGTAAATAAATTCCTATTGTTAAATCTAGGATAATTAACAACTTTTTAAAATTATTCTTAATGAATTAGTGGTTTAGTTTAAGTTTCAAACTGACAGCCGTTAGCTCAGCAATTTTTTTATTATCAGTTCATTTGTATGTTTGTAAAATCTGTAGTACCATATCTACATATACTGTATATATTCACATATCATGTGACTTTTGAAGTTTATTTGTATGCTTCTAAAATCTGCAGCACCATATCTACATGTACTATATATATTCATATATCATATGACTTTTGAAGACCTAACTTTGAAGCTAATTTTAAGAAGGTTATATTATACACAGGGTACTGTTGACCATGGCTACACTGTTGACCAAACTATATATCTATTTACTGTAGTCAAAAAATACAGCGGTATTTAAAATAAACATCACATGTTATACAAGTATACATGGCATATAATTATTAGTAATAAGTTAAATAGTTCACGTAACTTACATGAATCTCTACTTGGAGTTTCATGGATGTTTTTACAGCAGATTTCTTGGTGAACTAAGTTTATTTATAGACTGTGTTTCTCTGTCTCTCTTTCTGTCTGTCTGTCTCTCTCTCTTTCTCTCTGTCTCTCCAAAACAAAGAACCATTATTTTTATCATGATGTAAGACATTTAAAATAATTCTGTTAATGCTATAAAATTTTCAATTTGTTCCATTATAATTGCTAGATCTAACTGTAAATTCTATGCTAGCAATTTCTTGGCTTGTGGAACTCTTTGCCAGCATCTTGCTTCCCAGTCATCTTTGATCTTTAAAAGTGTAAATGCAATGTTATCTTCTGTCTTCTTAATTCTTATTCTTTTATTTTTCTCTCTCCTTAATAGTATTTTCTCATATTCTCTAGCACTCAGTAACCCCTTGCATCTTAGTGGCTGTATTGCCTTGCTTGGGGTGAAATGAATAAAAAGAATAATAAAGATAAAAAGAATAATAAATTATGTATTATACAGAAATTAAATGTTAATGGAGTAACAATATATATCTGTGTACATATTAAGGGTGTTTCATTAAGACAGATCAAATTCCGCAGTAAATAAATCAGTGTTATTGGTAAAAATTTATTTATTGGATCATGTTATTTAAGTCATGGCATTTATGTGTAAAAAATATCACCCAAATATCTGCCAAATCTGAAAAAAAAAATCATTAAACGCTTTAACTTAATTCACAATTAAAATCAGTTCAAATTATTGGAACACCCTTTATATATATTGGGGGTATCCTTCTAGTTGATGAAAACACATATAAAATCTGAAGATCACTTGGTCTCATGCTATGGCCAATTGTGCTGAAAAGTAGATTTAGCACTGTATAATGTTCTTTCCACTCAAAAAAATTAATGTATAAGAACCTCTTTGGCTTTTTAGAATGTTACAGGTATTTACGAAAAAGCCTTATGGCATTAGGAACATTAGGAACATAGTGAAGCATACAGATCTACTAAGATGGGAGTATGTAATTGTTAACATACACATAGGTGGCTAGGGATATTGGGTACTTCTTCTCCAAACATGGTAATGGAGGGATTTAGCATAAAGTGACAGGGCAGTCTTTTCAGGGAAAGCCCTGGTCATCTGCTTTGTAGGAGAGACTTAGAAAAGTTGGTCTAAACCTTGCCACTGTAAATATTGTTAGCACCCCACAGATGGTGGTTTATTCACTCACACAAGGGAAATGCAAGAGATCAGCAAACTCCTAATTTAAATCATGGACAAATGACTTTGTCAAACATATAAAAAATATTGAATCTTAAGATCACGTGCTGAAATGTATGTACTCTTCTTGACTTGCCAGGATCCATGCATCATGAGCAACACCCTACTCTTATTTGTAAGAAACTTTCTAAATATAATCCTGACATAGTTGCACTTTCAAAAATGAGGCCTTCTGATGCTGGCCAAGTATTAGAACCACAGTCTAACTACACTCTGTTTTACAAAGGATGGTCATCCAACTTTCACTGTATGATAGGTGCAGGCTTTGATTTAAAATGCACCTAGTGTAATGTTTGACAGAACTTCTTCATGGTTTCTCCAACTGCATAACAGCACTCCATATGTGACTTAATCTGAGGTAATTCATGACAATGATTAGTATATGCATCAACACTTAAGATGAAACAAACAGCTTCTATGGTGATCTTAGAACAATTCTAAGAAATGTAGATAAGAATAACAAAGTTGTACTTCTGGCAGACCTTAATGCTGTATAGGATATGACTCTAAACTCTGGGGAGCATAGGAAGACAAGGAATCAGTAAATGTAATGCAAATGGGCTACTTTTATTACAGCTTTGCCAGAAGTTAGACCTAATGATAACCAATACTTGGTTCAGACACCAGGACAAATATAAGGCTACTTGGAAGCAACCATGTTCAGGTCACTGGTACATTCTTGAATACATGGTTATTCCCCAAAAAGACTTGTCAGTTGGAAAATCTGTCCATTGCATGCAAGGAGCTGAATGTTGGACAGACCGCAGACTCTTATGCCTGCCAATCACTGTGTAGAAAGCTGAGGTATAGTGATGTGAAGACACCCAAGAATATTGATGTAGCCAAAGTAAAAAACCTTGAAAAGCTTAAACAATATCAAGAAGCTGTTCAAACAATGAAACATAATAACTCTGATGAACCATCTGTAAGTTTTAGTCAGCAGCTCTATGAGGCTGCTTCCTCTATGCTGGGTTTTGTGGAAAGAAGGAATCAGGATTGGTTTAAGGAGAATGAAGTACCCATAGAAAAGCTATTGAATGGAAAGAAAGTAGCATTTAACAAGTTGCTTTCTTGTTCAGTATGTGGAAGTGATCAGGATAAACTTCAGAAAAACTTCAAAGAGTGTAAAGCCAGGATTTAGCAGGAGTTGCAGGCAATCAAAGACATGTGGTGACATGAGAAAGCCTGCAAAATTCAGACATCTGCTGACAAGTAAAGCTCAATGTTTTTCTACCATCAACTATGGGTTGTTTATAGTCAACCATCTTCTGTCTTTGCACTTTCACATGCAAAGCCTGGCAATGCACTTTTGTGAAAGTCAGATGGAATTAAGGTCAGATGGCAACAATATTTCAGTAATGTTTTGAACTGTAAGGCTATAGTAAACTTTGTCATTTTCAAATGGCTTTCACAGATATTTGTAATTGGTCAGCTTGATGGCCCACCCACTCAAAATAATAGTAACTATAAAAACAGATGAATACTGAATTATTTCCACTCTGCAATTAAATTACTCTATATATGATGAATGTCTATACGCATACAAGTGATATGATATTGGAAAGCTCCTAAACATTACATGCTATGATTGTACTATTCAGTAGAAATGTGAAAGTAGATAATATCCATTTGGACCCAACCTACTGAGTCAGTCTGCCAATAGGCTTTGTATTATCAATTTGTTTAATTATTACACAAGATTTTTTTTAACATGTTGGATTGTTTCTGTGATCTTAAAGAGAGCTGAAAAATTTAAGCAAGATGCCTGCATCATATTGTGTATAAAACTTGGAATATCAGTTGCTGAGACACTTAAAATGTTTCATCAATGTTTTATCAAACATTCTTGAGGTCAAACAAGTATTTTTTTTTTTTTTTGATTGATTTCTTTTTTATGGTTTAACAATCTTTTACAGGTTATTTAAAGCCAGAAAATATTTTTAGATTGTAAGAATTTCTCAGATTTATTCATACAAGTCCTACTAATTAAGCCATAGCTGGTAGGGAGATGACATGGATTCATACCTTTCCCAAGGATATTTGCTCATAAGCAAATATAACACAGCCAACTGGCATCTGAACTCGACTCTCCAATTTCTAATTCTGTGCAGTTATCCATTGCACCATCCACACATCCAAGCTTACAGCACCTGGCATTTCCAAGCAGTCACCCATTTACGAACTAACAAGACACAATGTTGCCTAACTTCGGAAGAACTGGTGTAGCAACATGATATGGCAATAAGCCAACTAATGTCTTATGTGGCATAGGTGTATCAAGGCTTATTAAGTGTTGGTTCAAGGTGATGGGTGTTCAGGATGGCCAATCATCAGCCAAATACCCCAAATTATGGAAAAAATTTGTAAACCTATTGATTAGGGCTATCACTGAATTATCCATGAAGTCTATTATATAATTGAAATCACTTATGGATTCTGCCAGGAAATCCTAGTTTGACAACTTTTTATTACCATCAAACATAATGTCAAGAATATAAAATTTGTATATTATTCAATAAGATAAACCTTGAACTCTGTTGTATATACATATGCAATAAGATATAACGTTCTTGCTCTCTTGTGTTGTTTATAGCATTCCTTAGATGGAAAGTCTGTAGATTATGGTCGTCTCACCACAAAACAGAGTGTCTATTAGTGACCATGTCTTGTGCAGCAGTTTTTAGCTAAGCATGACATTCCACAATATGACAACCATCATATTCCCCAGATCTGGCTCCTTGTGACATTTTCCCCTTCAAAAATCAAATTCCACTTGAAAGGGACAAAATTTCATGATGTCAAGGAAATCGAAGAAATGTGTGGCTTCAGCAGGAGACTATTTCAAAAGAGATTAAATGCCAAATTGACATGTACTGTAGTTTTCTTTTTATAGCACAAGTACCAATACCTTTTGATCTGAGCTTGTATACCTGTATCAGATTTTTAAAAAAGTATACAACATATTTTTAATTCAAAATATAATTGAAATAAAAAGGAGAGTTCCTCAGAAAAAATATACTTATATCAGATTTTTAAAAAATACAAAGCATTTTTTTAAATATACCCAAAATAAAAAATAGGGTAACTAAATTAAAAATATACTGATATGAAATTTTTAAAAAAGCATACAAATTATTTTTAGTTAAAAATATAACAGAAATAAAAAGAGGGTTTGTAAATAAAAAATAAACATATAAGATTTTTTTTAAAAATGGATACAATGCAGTTAATGAATAATTTTAACTTGACTACTACATCATATTGAACAATTTCATTTCACTTTTCTCCATATACTTTCATCTTTTCTCATTATGTATTCATATTGGTCTAACTGAACTGACACCTTAATTACAAACCTTTAAAAGACTTACCTTTGTCCATTTATATGTTTTTTGCCTATCTCATATTACAATTATCATGCTTTATTTATCCTCATTATTTATCAAATTATTCATCATCCATCCCATGAAGAAGTTTCCTTGTAGGGTCACTACAGCTGAGCGCCTGGACCTGACCAGTTCCCTGCACAGATCTGGGTTGATGTGTAGCATCTCTTAGGCAAGTAGACCTGGCGGAGTCCATCCCTCTCCAGGTCAGACCACAACTGATATCCTCCATCTTGAAGGCTCACCTTGATCATGGACATGTGACTGTTGATTTTGTTGGGAGAACTGTCTACTCTGTCCATTGACTTCACTCTAGGCAGCCTTCAGCCCAGCAATACCGTGTCACCACTACACTGGCTGCATATACACAGCAATAGAACTCAGCTTACTCTAGTTGGTGCTATATGGCCATTGACCCTACAAGAAGGTTTATCAGCTTTTTGACAAGTCTTGAGTTTAATCCTACTGGTGAGGGAACAAGTTTAATCACCAATGACCCAGCCATGCAGAAGGTAGTAGTGAGTTACATGATACCAGTAGTACTTGTAGAGTGACTTGACATATCTTATTACATAAAATAATACTTTAGCTTTTTTTTTTGGTAACTTTGCTTTCTTGATCCTTTTTTTTCTTGCTTTCCTTCGACACATATTTTAGCAATCCCATCGCTTTAATATAGCTTCAACTGCCTCAATGGTCTTTCTCAAGCAGATAGTTTAACCTTATCTTTTCTAGGCTTTTGTTTACATAGGTCTGATATAAATGTGTCAATAGGTTTTTAGCATTCAGCCCTTAACTCCTGTTTTTGTCCTTGATTTTCTACTCATTCTTGCTTTCTTTTCAATTCTCATGATTTCTTCTGGCCTTGGCTTACAAAAAACTCAGGCCTTTGAAAAAAGCAAGTAAAAGCCTCTTTATTTCTTGACTTTCAACTTTGCTTTTATAATCTTCAGATCTGGACAGTCTGCTCATATAAAATCTGTCAATGTTTAACCTTCATGCCCCCACCCAAAAAAAAAACAGTTTGTCAAAAGGACAGTTGTTCCCTTAACACCACTATTATTGTATACATTTTTAATTCCTTCAGCAATGTTTATTGTTTTAAAAAACAATGATTAAAATTTTAATAAAATTCAAACATGAAAGTGGATATATACATTTTCTTTATTCTTGATAATCGATAACAAAGATATTAAAAACTATTTATTTATTAGATTGAATAAAAAAGTTGTATAATTATTTATAAAATGGTAAATAATAAATATGGCATTATAGTTGGTTTACATATTTTGATAATTTTGTAATTTTTTATAAATTTTTGATTAAAAAGATTTCTTTTCAAATTTGTTTCTTTATAAAATCGTAAATAATAAATCTTTATAAATGCTAAATAATAAATATTGCATTATACATAGTTCACATATTTTTTATAATTTTGTAAATAAACATTGCTGGGTGAGTCAAAATTGTATAGAATAACAGTGGTGTCAAGTGAATAACCATCCTTTTAACACACCATTTTTTTTGTGGGCATAAAGGTTGAACATTGCCTAAAATCCTTTGGAGTTTTTATTTATCCCTTGGATTAATCTGGTTATTATCTCTAAAACTTTCAGGTTTATCCCCCTTGAGCATTAATATCCAGCCAGATTTAAACTTATTTGGCATACTCTGCCCTTTCATATCTAAAGGACTTTAATTTCATAGGCCAAGCTTGTCTGTCCATCCAGTGCTTTATTCTTAATTTAGGCTTTGGAAGCAGTGGCCAATGCAATTGCTCTTGCCTCTCTTGGTTTCTCTTGCAGGAAATTGACATTTCCTTTCTTCTCTTAACTCTCCTTCCAGAGAAGATTCCAGAAATGGTTCCCAAAAAGGTTGAAAGTGCAGAAAAGCTTCGTCGACGAAACCTAATCTTTGACGAAGAACATTTTGAGGATGTCTTTCTACGATGCCTCATCTGCAGAGATGTGTTCAATGAAAGTGAGAAGCTGCCTAAGACACTACCTTGCCACCACTCATTCTGCTTGCAATGCTTCCTGGAGATGTTCCGCGTAGAGGGCGAGTATCGTCAGTCCCTCAGCTCAGCCTTTCGAGGTATGCCAAGGGCCGTGAAGATCCAATGCCCTACTTGTCGGGACAGCATCATCGCCTCAGAGGAGGATCTACGACGTCTGCCCAATGACCATACTGTCTTGGAACTGTTGAGCTTTGTACATGAGACTGGCATCACTGATATTGCCTATTGTACTAAGCATCAACTTCAACCCCTGAACTTCTTCTGTGAGCCTTGTGCCATACCTGTCTGCAGTGACTGTACAGTTCTTGACCATAAAGAGCTCAACGGACACCAGGTGATGAACATGGAGGAGGCTCTCAACAAGTACACACCCATTATCAATGAGACAATTAATGAGATGGAACGTCGAAAGAAAGAACACCTGATGAGACGCACCCATATTGAACAGGCAATGGAAAAGCTGGCTGAGATGGAGACGCAAGTGACAGATGAGATTAAGCTTACTTTCCAGAAACTTCGTGAGGTTATAGATGAGCGGGAACGAGAGATCCTGTCCATGTCTGAACAGGAGATGGAAAGGAAGCGTCGGAACTTGATGGAGAACTTCAGGAAGATCATTGAGCGTGAAGAATGTATTTTGAGTCAAATGAAGATCTTGGAGACAGCCCGACAGGAGAACGACATCAGCCAAATGTTCAATTCACACCAATCAGCCCAGGACACCCTCTCCTCACCATTGCACTTACCACACATCACCAATGATGACTTCGGTGTGTCCTTTCACTATGAAATATACAAACAGAAAAGAGTGATACAGGATCTAACAAACTTTGGACATCTTATGGTCCAGTCTTCGTAGATAAAAAAAAAAACAAACAAACAAACAAACAAAAACTGCTTGTTTTTATTCGTTCTCACTGCATTTACCTCCACATTTGATGGCAAGATAGTTTTCACATTTCACAAATTGTATTGGGAAATTTAATTATTTTTTTTTTATGTATTATCTTGAACATATCACAGCATTGGCACACAGGTTCATCTTTTCGAGTGATAGGTATTTACACATACACACACACACACACACACACATATATATATATATATATATATATATATATATATTTTTGCCAACAGACATTTATAATATGAGTGAATAAGTTATATACGCATATATATATATATATATATATATATATATATATATATATATATATCTGTATACAGTTTACTTACTTGAAAGTTTAACAATGATATTAAAACTACCAAGTACATTTTAATATTCTCTAGGAATTATTATTATTATTATTAAATAAAGAGATATTCAGTAAAGATAAGCATATTAATTTCATTGAGAACCAAAGATATTATCATCCTTTGTGTGAACTATCATATTAAAACATTTTGAATGAACTGTGAAATCAATACAGAATGTTAAAGCACAACTTTTGACAAGAGAAAAAAGTAAACTTTTATTGGTTTCATGCCTGTTATCAGATTTATTGTCTTTTCATTTGTATTTAGACATAAGTTATTCTTTTGTTGTAATTAAAAAAGAAAGTCCATTCCTTGTTGCTAAAACCTAAAGTGAATCTAAATGTTTAAAAAATACAATCAAAATTTATTGAAAAGTTCTTTTGTAATGCAGACAAAAAATTAATAATGTCAGTAGAGGACATGAAATGTGGGTCAGCTTGTTCAAATGTTGGTGGTATTTTTACTTTGTCTTCTCGGACAAGCCAGTTTCCTCTCCCATGGACTGATTACCACACATGGTAACTGCAGTCACAGATTTTATTATCTCCCTGGAAATGATATATGGCTGGTATGCTTGATATTACCTCCTGTTCCCAGTTAGGTAGGGGAATGAAAAAAAATAGCACAGGAAGAAAGCAGAATAGATTAAGGGTCATCGAAGGCAACACTTACCCAACTTCTTGTTTTTAATCCTTTGTTTTCTTGATTCAAATTAGAATCAATGGAAACAGGTTTCTCATAACAATTGGTGATCCAAGATTCTTCTCACCTTGAAATAATAAAAAAAAATTTTCAGCACTCCCAGTACAAAATCTGTGCTAGAAAGATAATAAATGCTATGATTAAATATATACATATATTTATAAATATGGAAATTGTGGATTTTACAAGAATTTAGAATGTACCATGAGCATCAAGCCAGGAATACAAAACAAATTTTTTCAAGCCTTAAGTGATTACCCTTAGTCTAGTTCCGTAACTAGTCATTCTGTTAAAATGGTCAGTGGAAGAATGGTTTCCTTGTCCAAAGTGGCACAACTCTTTTGCTTATATTGCTTGTGTCATTTTCTTTTCTTTTCTTTTTTTTTTTTTAGATTTTACAAGTACACAGAATGTACTGATGATTGTGGCTGAGGGTGCCACATTGCTCAAAACATTATTAAAACAGATAAGAACACAAAGATCGCTGATAATTTTATTTTGTTAAGGGCTTTTGAGAAATGTTGTATCCTTGCTGTTGCCGAAATTTGTTAGTTGGCTCTGCAGAATGAAGAAAAAGCAAATCTTGAAGTTGAGATAAAAGAAATACAGTTGTTTATAGCATGGTTGTTTACGGCTGATATGATATTGTAGATTTAAAAGTTGTTGTTGAGGGGGGGCAGGAAGAAGTTTGATCCATCCTTACCCACTTTGTTGTTTGGAAACAAATAAGTGAAAAAGACATTCTTTTAGGACTTTTAGAGGATTGGGACTATTTGAAGAGAGAGGTTGTGTATGTATATTGTCTGATGGGGACTCCCTTAATTCTTTAATAATCTATGGGGGATCTATTTCCTTTTGTTTTTTCAGTTTTTTTCATATATTCAGGGAGATGAAAACATTTAACTCAAAGAGAAGAGACAAAAGAAGAAAATATGCACCAACAATTTCAATTAAACATTCATTATTACATGTTCATGCAAAAATGTGCAATGTGTACATATTCACACATAAATATATATTTTTTCACACATAAAACATACATATTCACATATATATACAGATAAAACACACACATGCATATACACATACACACACATATATATATATTTACACATAAAATACACACATGCATATATATATATATATTTACACATAAAACACACACATGCATATGCGCATACATGCATATATATATATTCATACATAAAACACCCACATACATATACACATACACACATATACATATTTACACATAAAATTCACACATGCATGTATACATATATATATATTTACACATAAAATAAGCACATGCATATACACATACACATATATTTACACATAAAACACACACATGAATCATATACATACATGAATCATATAGAAAACAGCCATTTATAATCTTTAAAGACTACACACATATCATCTATCCTTCTCTTGTATACATTTACAGAATTACATATACATTTAAAACTTATATGGATATACATATATATATATACATATATATATATATATATATATATATATATTACTAAATATATATTAATAAATATACACATACCTATGTTCAAAGTACAACTTAAAGATTTGTTGTTTTGACATGAATTAATTCATGTATGAGTTGGTAGAACAATAAAACTTTAAGTTGCACTTCGAACATAAGTATATGTATATTAATATATACTTCTTAGCTCTGTCTAACCATATTGAGCACTGTTTTGTTTTACACCTTAAATTAAATTGAGTAAATATTTATTTGCTTACCTGTGTATGCACACTAAAACTAGTATATACAGTTGCTAATATCAAGTTATTTGATTTATCCACATTAATACCTATATTAATAAATATATATATATATATATATATATATATATATATATATATATATATATATATATATATATATATATATACTATCTCACCAGTAGCATGACTTTGAGTTTCATGCACAGCAAAAGTCTTCAGGTGCTGGGTAGAGACTGACCATCACATAAGTTAAATTTTAATAAAGATATCTGGTTAATGTAATCCAGTGCTTGAAGTTTGCATTGGAAAACTCTGAGTCATGCTACTGGTTAGGGATAATATGTATATTTATTAATATATACTTAATAAAGCTCTGTTATATGACATTGAGCACTATTTTATTAACACTAGCACACTATGATATATATATATATATATATATATATATATATATATATATATATATATATATATATATATTATATAATATATATTCATAAATTATATAAAAAGCTTTTTGTGTAATCTTTCATCCTTTAGAACTTTATTGGACTAAAGTGAGTTTTACATTAGCATGATTACACATGTGCATGAAGGAGAGGGGATGTTGTTATTTAAATTTAGTTTTTCTTTAATTTCAGCATCTCCTCTCCTTCATATATGTA
>CAHIKZ030000542.1:82500-87500 GCA_903632075.3 Acanthosepion pharaonis | reverse complement strand
AAAAAAGTATTATTCATACCAAAGTACTTTTCATTTGTAGTTTCATTTCTTTGTTTAATCTCAAATTCACAAGTTGCTTGTCATATGAAAGACCAATGTGATGATCGAACTATGGATATTTACAACAATTTGTTTTTTAATTGCTGCATCAGTGTAATAAAATTGACTCTTTGTAATCAAAACTTGTTCCATCGATTTAAACTTTGCTTTTATTAAGCATTTCTTATTCTCCTTCTTAATAAAAAACAAAAAAAAATTGAACAGCCAACTGATTTCAAACATATTAATACTATTCTTCTTTTAGCGTCTTAAGAAGAGATTTACCTTTCTTTAGTTTCATTTTGCACAAGTAAAATAAACCTCTCCTTGATATTCTGATCATAAATGTTGCATTATCTGAAAGCACATTGTAATGACAAAAGATGTCTTACAAATGCTTCATCATTCATTAATAAATCAGGCAGGTACAAAAATTAAAATATCTAGGAAGTGTCTTCACAGAGGACAGAAAATGCGCATTGGAATAGCGAAAGATACCTTGCAAAAGCTAAGCAAAGTATTAAGCAACAGGAAAATTTTGTTAGAAGCAAACAAAAGAGTACTGAAATGTTATGTAATATTAGTCTTCCTATATGGTAATGAATGCTGGACAATCTCCTCGCAGATGGAGGGGCAACTTGAGGTAGCAGAAATGTAGTTCCACAGACATGTTGAAAATAAATTAAATGAAGAATTCAATACCAAATGCCATCTTCTGTCTTCCTGAATTTTGTTTTTTTTATTATCCTTTCTCCTTACTAAAGTCTTCTCATTCATTTTCATTCCCAGTAACTGTATCCTAGTGGCATTATCGCCTTGCCTGGGGTGAAATGATTAAAAAAATGTAAGCAATAAAGAAGTTTAAGAAAAATGGAAATAAAAAAAGCACATAAATTTAGAATCAGAAAGAGATAGTTCAAATTTTTAGAAAAGAGAGCTTGTAGAATTTGACATTCAAAGGTCATATTGAAGGCAAAACAGACGGCGGAAAACTGACTAAACATATCTAATGAGCTTGTGTAAATAGATGACAGAACAAGGAATGGGATGGATAGGAGAAAAACAAATAATGCTAAGAGCTGCAAAGGGCAGGAAGTTGTGGAGAGCCATGGTAGAACACACTCTAAAGGGACCAGCATATAGAAGAAAATTAACCTGCATATATACAATATCTTTTATTTAAAATTATTCTGGTAATATAAGTATCATGCCATAATTTTTTGGAAATTGTTCTTAATTTTTTCCTTCCCGTTATTTGGTAAATATTTAGTAAGAATAGATCATTTTTGCATTTTGAATTAAAACTAACCTCTGTGTATAAACCTTCAACAATCCCAACAAAATCTTACTTGATTTACATATATAAAAGATTGTAGTTATGAAACTTGACAGGTGGTGAAATTTTATATATTATTAACACAAGGTGTTTGGCATGATCACTAGTGATGGCGACATTATGCCTTCATTCATCTTCCCACAGGGCCTCATACACAACGTGGAGGCCTATATAAAGTGCCTTGAGGAGGTAGTGCTGCCCTGGGTCAAGAGGGTGACTGCCGGAAGAGCCTATGTCTAGCAATGAGAATCTGCACTCTACCACACAAGCAGGCTCTCAGACAATTTCTGCAACTACATTACACCTTACATCTGGCCACCTAACTCCCCAGACTACAATCTCCTTGATTATTATGTGTGTGGTACAGTTGAGTGAAAGACCAACAAAACTCCTTGTAACACCAAAAATGAACTGAAAGCAAGGATTATGGCAGCATTCACCAATTTAAACAAAGAGAACATCCAAAAGAGATGCGGGAGATTCCAAAGTCATCTTGACACTGTGGTTGAAGCCAATGGTAATTTTATTGAATAAATTTACTCTTTAGTATTTTAAGATATTTTTCTGTAATTTTGGTAAATATATCTGTTAAAATGAGATGTTAGTGTTATTTTCATTATTGTGTATTTTAGACGACAATTTATTCCTCGCACCCTGTATAAATATAAGTAGGCACACCATTTGGTAGACTAAACTAAAAAGCCACATAAGTATACCAGAATACAACTGCTGGCTGACCAGGTGTGGTATATATATATATATATATATATATATATATATATATATATATATATATATATATATATATATATCTTTGGTCAGTTTGTGAACTTTCCATCTAACTTTTGTATATCAAATGAAAAATAACTTTAAAAAGAATGTTTATTGAAAGTGAAAATGATTATAATAAATGATTTTTTTGTATGTGCCATGTCCCTTCAAGATGCGAGCGATCATGGCTCTCCACAACTTCCTGTCCTTTCTAACTCTCAGTATAGTTTGTCCTTTTGCTATCTCTCCTAATAGCTGTTCTGACAGACATTTACCAAGTTCGTTAGGTAGACTGTTCACTGTTTTCCACTGTCACTCTTGCCTTCAACATATCTTGTAAGTGTCAAATTTTCCAAGCCCTCTTTCCTCATTATAAATCCTAGAAATTTCAATTGTCTTTTTCTGATTTTATGTATAATTTTCCTTTTAGTTTTGATTTTCTCTAAAACTTTGTTGCTGCTCAAATGTTTGATCCATGGTATCCTCAGTATCCTTCTGTAGAACTACATTTTTGTTGTCTCAAGTCGCTTCTGCATTTGCGAAGAGATTGTCCAGCATCCACTACCATATAGGAAGACTAATATTACATAACATTTCAGTACTCTTTTGTTTGTTTATAACAAAATTTTCTTGTTCCTTAATACTTTGCTTAACTTTTGGAAGGTATCTTTCACTATTCCAATGTGCCTTGGGATTTCTGTGTTGCATTTTCTGTCCCCTGTAAAGACACTTCCTAGATATTTTAATTTTTCTACTTGCCTGATTTAATAATGAATAAATTACTTACATTTTTCTTTATCTATTGTACCCTAGTCTCAACGCAATCAGGAAATACATGTGATTCTATTTTATTTCTAAATATATTTATCTTATGCTAAGTATTCACTCTTGGTTTCAAGGAAAATAACAAAAGGAGTATCAAGGAATATTAAACACATTTAAACAATAAACTTCTGCAATTCATATTCCCCTGGTGTCAGTTTAAACTTATGCATTCTTTGTTCCATATACCATGATCATTTTGCAAGAATTTTGTATCTTCTTGATTTCAAATGAAAACTAAGAAACTTTCCAACATATTTCAGAGAAATTTGTTTTGTCTTTACAAGAGCAGATTTCAGATAAGACCAAAAATGGAGTATTGATGCCATATCTGGGCCACCACTACTTAATCCTTATTTTCCAGCCTTGACTGATGTTCAAAAGCGTTTTACACGGCCTTGTGGGTGATGAATTATTTTCAACACTACAGCCTCTTCAGCACAGACAAAATTTTACAAGACTATTGCTACTCTGTTGTTATTTACATGTCAAATGCTCAGATGAGTTACATTCCTTAGTTCCACTAGTTCAGGCCTTTACAGCTATGATATGCCAGACCAGATACACGGAGTCAAATCTTCCCCATTCCATTAGTATTTCATTGGTAAGAAGGGAGTTCTATCCAAATAGCTTCCTGACTAATAATTACTAATTTGTGAAATAGACTACCAAGTAGATGCTTCCCTAATAAAAGTAATCTTAATTTTTTCAAGTCTAAGGTCAATCGTTATCTATCTCACATATCTTCATAATCTGCACTTACTTCCTCATCTTATGCCCATACAACCACCTCAACATTCAAAAACCCTCTACCTTGACTGGCTCTTCGTATCAGTTTAAACTGATGCCAAGTAGATCTAGGGCTAAGTAGTATTTTTTTTAAAACAGAATATTTTTTATGAGGTAATGAATAAATCAATAGCTTGAGATGCATCAAATGGCTGATCATTGATTTCACCATTAGATTAAATGCACTAACAGCAACAAAAGTTATCTTGAAAAATAAATATTTGTTGTGGAAAATAAATGCTTTTTTCATTATTAGGCTATAGACTTATTGTAAAACATACTTACATGTGAGTATTTAGGCAGCATCCCTTCACTAATACAGGTTTGATTAAAAAGCATAGACAAGGAAATTTTTTAATTGCTAGTTTTCTTGTTTATATGCACAAGAACAATATGAGTATATAATACAGCAAATACTGAATATCACATTAATAGTAATAGTTATATATTATCAATATATAAAAGAATGTTACAGAATATGTAAGTTGGCCTAAAATGGCAAACTCTACCAGAACTTTAACCCCCTCCCACCAAGATGTATGAGAGTGGCAGCAATAAAAGATTGAAGACACTTCTCCTCTTTACAGATACTTGGCCTGATGATAGCAAGTCGCTGGCCAACCTTTTGAAGTCTGTCCCCTTTATCTCCCTCTCCCTCCTTCCAAGAAATGATGTTAATAATATTATATATCCTCCCCATTAAAATAAAGTGAGGAGAAGAAGTATTAGAAAATTGTCAAACAATCAGTCTGCGATGCAGTGGTGGGGCCTGAAGAACTGCGAGTAGACAATGATAATCCAGAGATGACACAGAACGCAACAATAAATAATTATTGGAATATAAAGGTTTGCTGCATATATCTATGATGAAAGTTGGTTAGTTCAGAACAGATGTAAATAAATGACATGTATCTATACAAAGTGTCCTGAATTGTGAAGTTTTAAATTTATAGCCGCATTGCAAGTTTGAACCTTTAAAATTGGTTGAAAGTCTGAGACATTAAAAAGGTTGATTTGATAGGTAAAGCTAAAGGTTTAATAACTTGAGAGATTGCAAAGGGTAAAGCAACACTGAAAATTGCACAAATGATCGGCAGGCATTACCAAATTGTGTAGAAGTTCATTGAAGATCCTGAATGTCTCCAACACTGAAGTAAACAGTGTGGACGATCTTTGGAATTGTCAGAGGAAATTTTCAAAAGAATATAAAACAAAATTTGGATACACTATAAATTTTTTTTGT
>CAHIKZ030000542.1:70000-77500 GCA_903632075.3 Acanthosepion pharaonis | reverse complement strand
ATTTTGGCTTGCAAAGAGAATCTAGAATGTAAAGTCTGGAGCAATAGGGGCACTGGAAGATGGTAGTTGTGGTCAATACCAAAAATGCATGGTGCCATTATTCTTTTTTAGTTTTTGATGCCAGGCTTCTTCAGAGTTTTCAGAGGTTTGGTAAAAAATAGAACATCAACATGATCGGTCTGCAACACACTTATCTAACTCCTTTGGTTTGATCTTACATCAATAAAAGTTAGTTTTGATTGCATCTTTGTATCATTTCTTTAGTTGGCCTTGATGTCTTCTGCTATATAGCATGCATCTGTGAATGCAATGTTACTCTATGTAAATGATGTGGTAATTCATTGGACTTGTACTTTGTACTATAAATGCCACAAAACATTTGTAGCAAATAGTGCTACAATTTGTGTTGAACAAGGTTTTTGTTGGTCACCAGTTTGTAGCAGGAGTTACTACTTGTTATGGCTAAGGTGGAAAACTTTCAAAGTAAATGAATCCAACATTTTTTGAAAGAAAGAAATTCAAAATATGAAGGAATTTTATACATTAAAGAAAAAGAGAGACAAAAAATAATATTTGTTCAGATAATTAAAAAAAACAGAAAGAGAACATTAAAGGTACTTAGCCATAGTGGTTTTGTGCTATGACCACATGGCTTGTTTGAAATTAGGTAGTCGGTTTACTGGGGGAAAGAAATCTTCCCTAGTGGATACAATTCACAGTGTTGTCTCTACATTTCAGAGCAAAAATAAAGAAGAGAATGAGGGCTTGTTGTCACTTTCTTTTATAATTCTGAACATCACCATCTGGCGGAGATCTTGGCTGACAAGTTGAGAGTAGTTCTCTCGTATTTTTTATGCATTTGTGTCCACCTTTTAACTTTCTTAAAATAAAAAAGGATAACAAACCAAAAATATTGTTTATTTTCTTCCATCTTCAATTTTAGAATTAATAAACAAAATATGAAAATTCTGACAATTATATTTGACAGTTATCATAGTCGAATCAACTGAGATTGATTGATTTTTGACATATCAACCTTTTGTGGGTAATTTAAAGCCAAAACATATTTTGGATTGTGGGAGGTTGCTTGACTTCTTGGGAAAGATAGTGAAGTAGTTTCTCATTGCATTTTCTACGGTTTGGAATTCAAAGTGTTCCTTCTCTTAGACTGGTTGCTGCGCAAGAATAGATAGCCCAGCCTGCCCTGCTATTTAACCCATAAAGCTGGGGAGAGATACATTCATATTTTTCCCAAGGGCATATGTGTAAAAGTGAACACAACAAATTTGGTTGGAATATGAACTCAGCTTTCTGATTCTACATGCCATACTAATAATGGTTACACATATCTGGAGTTAATATTGAGTTAAATAGCAGGGTAGACTGAGCTCACTAGCCTTCACTGTTTGCCAGTCTAGTAAAAAGACTATTTGGGAGTCAAAACCATAGTGAAAGCAATGGAAAAACCACTCAAATATCTTTTTATTTTGTGTTGCTCAGAAACAGGGTAAGCAATAACTTAGCAATGCTAAATAAAAACTAAATGAGATATCCTTAGACATGGATAGTTTTAACTAAATACATCTAATACCATCTGATGGCTAAGATTGAATGAACTTTTTAGCCAGTTTTCTTCTATGTGTTGTATCCCTTCAAGACATTGGCGATCAAGGTTTTCCACAACTTCCTATCCATTGTAGCTGTTAGTAACATTTATCTTTTTGCAATACCTGCCACATCCCCATTCTACCATCGATTCAAACAAGCAGGCCAGGTAAGAAAACTGGAAGACCACAAAAGTTAGACAAGACTGATGAAAGAAAGATTGTGAGAGTCTTGGCAGGCAATTCAAAATTAACAGCCAGGCAAGTAAGGAGTGAATGCAGTCTTAACAGTGAAGTTTCAATTGATACAGTACACAGAGTACTATAAAAAAAATCAACAACTTGAACATGTGTAAAGCAGCAAACAAAAAATAATCATTAACCTAAAACCTTCAGAATAGAAGATTGAAATGATCAAAAGAACATCTAATGCTTGATGATGCTCAACTTTTGGGAGACTGGTCAGCACAAAATTTTGATCTAAATATAATTGAACCATGGTGGTGGAAACTGAAGAAACACATGCTCCAATGAAAGCCACACAATCTCCAAGAGCTTTGGGATTACTACCAAGAAGAATGTGGAAAAAAAATTCCCTTTGAGAATATTTGTATCTTGTTCCATTAAATGCTATATCAAACTGACAGTTATTCGAGCCAAAGGCAGTAACACTAATTACTGACTCTATACTTTAACATTTGTACTCTCTGTAATAATAAAGGCAATTTTTGTGAATAAAAATCCTTTTTGACTTAAGAGCTGAAAAGTGAAATTTTCATTGGTGGCCTAATATTTTTGCATGGCCTTTTTTTCCATATCCCTATACTTAAAGAGCTATTGAGGAGAAAGGATTAAACATCAACTGCAAGAAAACAGACTACATGGTTGTTAACAAAAGGATGAACATATGAGTGTGGAAATTTAAATATCTGGGAAGTCTTTTGCTGAAATCCAAAGGTGAATTGGAATAATCAAAGAAGCATTCCAAAATCTAAGCAGGAGTACTAAGAAATAGGAACATTTTGCTAGAAACAAGGAAAAAAGTACTAAACTGCTATGTGATATCTGTCCTGTATGGCAGGGAGTGTTGGATGATCTCCTCAAACATGAAGAGGAGACTTGAAGCAACAGAAATGTGGTTCTACAGGAGGAGGAGGAGGATACTGTGGACCAAACATGTGAGTAACGAAGTATGGAAGAAAATGGAAGCAAAAAGGAAACTAATACTTAACATCAGGAAGAGGCAGTTAATGTTTCTCAGGCATATAATGAGGAAGGAGGGCTTGGAAAATCTGGTACTCAAAGGACAGATAGAGGGCAAGAGGGTCAGAGAAAGACATACTTAATGAGCTTGAGTAAATGGATGGTAGAACAGGGCTTAGAAATAACAGAAAGACAAAGTTTATTAAGTGATACAAAGGACAGGAAGTTGTGGAGAGCCATGATCACCTACACCTTGAGGGGATACAACACATAAAAAAGTTCATCCACTATACAGCATTAAACAAAAATACAATGATGTGTTCTTACTTTCAAAGATCATAAAATGTACTGAGGAAAGCATATTGCTTATCACTCTTGATTTTAGGATAAAAGTAACAAAATTACAAAAGTAATTAATTTACCAAGGTGGCCAAAAAGTTTTGCACACCAGTATATATAAATTCCACAAGTTATAGAATGACCATGGGACCCAATAGATACTCAAAGTAAGGAGTCTCTTTGAGAGGGCAACTATTCATCATGACTAGTGAGAATTCAGGGTCAGTTCAGTGATGAAAAGCTACTAGTTTGATTTTTGTAGTATTGAAAGTTACAAACCAGTTTATTTTCCCTGTCCTCATTTGGCTGTTTGTGCTAGATCAGATGAGAGATCAGCTGCTAGGCTCTGGTCATCTAGATCAGTGGTTCACAACCTTTTTTTTATCCATGGACTCCTTTTCCATTTTTTTTTCTTGGTGGACACCTTAGTAGCTATGTGGCATAAAATAACAATATTCTTTTTCACTAATAAAAATTATGAGGTTTTAATAATTAAAAAAATATTATATAATTAAGCTTTATTTTTAAATGAAAACTAATCCAAATAAATTATTCTACAATAATAATAATAATAATAATAATAATAGTAATAATAATTTTTATTGACCAATATCTTGTATTACAATATTAAATGGTGAAGCCCATGGAGTGCAGAGCTCTTCAGGCAATTGAATTCACTGTAGCATTTATTTATGCACACTGGTTAAAAATTTTAATAAACCAATTTAAGTTGAGTGTGTGATTAGAAAAAAAAGTAAGGCATATTTATTCAGTGAGATTCCTGTGGTTGATACTGCTCAGTGAGTTTCTTTATATCTGGTTCCATCGATGTTAATGATAGTCAAAGTTCACCTCTTTTCACAATGTCGAGTCTATTGCAAACTTTTGATAGCAGTTGAGAAACATGACTAAATCCTGATTCAACAAGATATTGCAAAAGCAATAACGTAGAGCAGTGCTTTATCCCAGAGCAAAGGATATTTTGTATCAATATCATTGGCTTTCTTCATGGACCACCAAAATATTGTGGACCCCCAATTTGTTATATTTTGTCTGTTGACCCCCAGAAATATTACATGGACCCCTAGGGTACATGTGGACCCCAGTTGAGTATCCCTGATCTAGATTTTGGAAGTGCATTCATATTTGGTCTTGTTAATTACATCCAACCTCATTAATAGAGTGTCAAGAATAATTTTGCTTTTTAATCACTTGAGAGCACCTGTACATTTTTTTAAAAAACTTATGTAATTCTCTATATATGATCTAAACACTTCAGTTTCTCCTTGTGGTTGAAATATTAATAATCAACAGCTGATGGTTATCTACTTTTGATCTTTATTTCAAAAGACAAAAAAATGTCAGATCTTGTTTATTTCCTGTAATTTTTCAAATTGTGCAAGCAGCTTTGGTAGCTCAGATACCCATTTTAAAATAATACCTCAAAATTGCCAAAATTTCAATACTTGTGACTACCAATATAATAATATCTGAAAGAAAAGGTACACCTAAATAGTGTTGATAATGCTATGATAAATATAATAATTATATACTGAAATTATTGTTAAGTTTTTAATGTGTATGAAGTCCTAAGAGGAAGTTATGGGACTTTTTTAATGGCTTTAATGAAAAAAAAAACAAGATGGCTACATTTTAGGTGAGTGACAACCAAGGGAGGTTATTGATAAAAAGTCAAGGGAGATAAATAAAAGAAAATGGTTTGAAAGGAGGTAAGGGAGTGTTCAGAATACCACAGTGTATATGAAATAAATTTTGGAGTTAGGTCTGTAAAAATAAAAATATACCCTAATATATAATAATTAAAATATTACAGAGTCTATATAATATAGTTTTTAAGATATGCTCATGAAATAAGCTTTGGAGAAAAGTTTTTTTAAAAAGGAAATGCATCCTCACAGGACTGGTTGAAGAGTTTCGTGAATGCTACCCTGACAATCTATGATAACACCCAAATCCATGATATAGCTCCCCCCCCACTGTAATACATCTCAATTTTCACAAATACAAATTTTATTGTAACCAAATTTTATACAATAACAGATCATATGCAGTATAGGAGAACAATTCAACTAGAAAAATTGAAAATAAATACAATGTATCTAAACAGAAGCTAGAGACATGTCATAATAGATCATTCCATCTTAAATAAATCAACAATGTCTTGTATCAATGTTAACATCAACTTGAAATTTTTCTTGTTGAAATGTTCAATAATTTTAAGACATTCAACATTATAGATGAAAAATAGTAAATTTTTTAGACTTAGCATGAATAAAACAAATTCACAAATTTGGACAAAAAAGGACCCCAAAATGACATCAAAATCCACAAAAAATTTTCAGCCTTTACTATTCAGCAGGGATTAGTTTAATTTGTAACATATATGAATGTAGGTAGAAAAAAAAAAGCAAATGTTGATAAGATAGCCTGCGTTACAAAGCACAGCCTGGGGCCCCCAATCAGACTTGGGCCCCTCAAGTCAGGTGGTTTGGGTGCAGTATGCACCAGTCTGTATCCCCATAACTTAAAGCTTATTGTATGCATACAAAAGGAATTTGATAATCGTTTTTTTTTTTTAATTTTTTTCCATTGTCAAATCCTGAATGCAGGTCTCATTTATATCAATTGTGGATTTTACAAGTATAAAACTGAAGACATTTCAAGCAGAAATTAATTTTTATTCATATTCTCTTTGTAAACTGTTTAATCATAGATTAATAAGTAAAAAAAATTCATAGTAATAAATGAATTAATGAACATTTAATTGATATCCTCCTGGCACCAGTTTAAACTGACACCCATTTTTTATATATCTAAACTATAATTATAAACCTTAATTTTTTAAAAAGGAAACTCTCACTGAAATATGTTAGAAAATTTCCATTTTTTATCTTTTTTGTTTTTAATCATTTCTCCCCAAATCTACTAGAATGTAGGGGATTACAGGGAGTGAAAATGAAAGAGAATGGGGATAATTGAGGAAAAGACAAAAAAGGAACAGGGTTCAAGGAGACAGAAGATGGCAATTGAAGATTGTAGTTGTCAGAGAAGCAAGAAATCAGAAGGGATTTTGACAGGTGAGAAGTGTGAGAAAAGAAACTTTTAGAGTAGAAGTGGCAATTGCATCCAGATAGTTCAACAGTAAAATGATGAGACCTAGTTGCTAATCTATTAGCTCATCAGCAAAGTTGCCATGAAAATATTAGTAGAAAAGACAGAGGGAAGCCAGGTTGGTTCAGTGAAAAAATGACTGAAGTCAAAATGCCTGGTCAGGATTGATTACATTACAGATCATTCTTTGGATTTTGTCAAGAACCTTGAGATAAATAGCAGGAGCACCAGACTAGATATGGCAGCAGTATTCAATGCACAGATGAATGATAGGTTTATAAATTTGCAAAATGGATTCTGATGAGAAAATACAAACTTTAATCAAAATGGCTATAATATATTAAAAAAAATTGTGTTATTTAAACTGACACTAAGAGGATAAGAGATAAATTTCAATTTTATTCCTCTTGAACCTTACAAATATGGTGATTTTCTAAGCACACATTAGGTATGGCACAAGGCTGAAAGTATGGGGCACCCAGTGAGGATAAAATTCACTACTGATTGCAATTAATCTAGCAAGACAAGCTTGCTATCCATTGTGCTACATCAGAGTGTCCTGATGATTTTCTAAGCACAAGGTCGAAAGTATGGGACACCCAGGGATGTTTGAACTCACGACTAAGTTGTAACTGATGTAGCAAGACAACCTTGCTAACTATTACACCATATTGAATTGCCCTGAACCTTTAAATTGAAAATTTGAGATAATATCATCAACTATATACTCTTAATTGTTCTTTGTTCTCATTGAAGAAAAATAGTATTTTTTTTTAAATTTTGGTTTTATAACCAAATATCTTTTTCATGAGAATCAAGTGGAACATTTTACTGCTCAAAACACAGTCCTGTTCTATATCATTGATCTTGCTCTCTCTTTCTTTTCATTTTTGGTATAGATCAGGTTTTAGTTTATTCAGCTATATCTATAGCAATTGCAGACATTAAGTTGGTAGTGACTAATTGAAACCACCTATTCTACCTATCAGTCACTTCTGTTGTGTTTAAGTACCATCATTGTCATTCTTTGCTATTTGACTGGAATTACAGTAACTTAGTCTGGTAAAACCTAATTGGATATCCTTCCAGTCTATGAAAAACATTTTCCAACTGGCAAGAACTATGTGATGTTATGTTCTGTCCAGGATTTTAACTTACTGTTAGACCATGTCTTTCCACTCTACAAAGCATTCTTTTATTTTACACTGTATATGTGTAGATA
>CAHIKZ030000542.1:35000-65000 GCA_903632075.3 Acanthosepion pharaonis | reverse complement strand
AAATAATTTAGACATATCATGTTGATTAGTTTTCATTGTGATCCTTTCAAGTTTGCACATTAATTTCTTGGTAGCTTTAGAATATTGATTAATAAAAATACCAAAATTTTCTTTCAAATAGTTTTTATTTTCCCAAGTACTTTCAATCTTATCTGAGACCATCTTCAGGGGGTTAAGTTGTCTGTGAGTATGTGTATGTGTTTTTGTAAATTCAAAACATTTCAAAATATTTTGTCGCTTGACTGTCAATAGCTGGTGCTTTTTAGCTGGGGTTAGTCCTTTTGTCTTCTTCCTCTTTTTATTTGAGAGAAAAAAATAGAGAGAGAAAAGGAGTGAAAAAGAGTGAAAAATAGATAAGGATTTTAAGGAAAAGTAAATGCTTTGTTTTAATTTGAATTCTTTTCTATTTGTTTGTGCATTTTTATTTTTATATCTTATTTTATTGGACTCTCCACAATTTCAAATTAAAATGAAAACACACTCAGCTGCTATGACCCTGTATATATGTGTATGAGGAAATGTGGAACAGCTAATTAAGTTAGTGATATAATTAATTTTCACTCGAAATTGGAAATCGAGAATCTCTGGGTCATATGTTTCTATTTAAGCCGTTTACATTTTGTGTCCCTTTTTAATGTCATATGATAATTTCCGGGGATATGCGGTCTGATGTAATGGATATCAGCTTGTAATGAGAAACTGGAGAGCTGAGTTCAAATTCCAGTCGGGTTTGTTACATTCATTTATACGCAAATACTCTTCAGAAAGGCATGAAGCTATCTCTTCTTCTCCCAGCTCTTGGTTAAATAACAGGATGGACTGGTTCCTATAGCTTTGGTTGGCAGCCAGTCTACCACAGAAAGAAATGGCAACCTACTGTGGGAAATCTATCTAGTCAATCAAGAATCAAAAGAGATATAATTGCCCAACTGTGTATCATGTATGGCGCTTGACTGATGATAATTTCCAATCATCTATATTTATACTAGTTTAATATAAAAAATGATAGCAGTAATTAAGAAATTTTGCATTTACATTGGGGATTTTTTCTGCATAAGTTATCTAGGATTTTTATCTCTATAATCAGCTCAATTGTTGCATGGAAAAAAGGATTCTGCAATCTGAACTCATTTAAAGTAAAAATATCCAAAGAAAGCTCAGATAAATCCTACCAAACAATGGCAGCCATATTTAAATAATTTTGTAATTGCAGTGGTTATAATTTCAATGTGAGTAATGACCTAGCTTTGAGTTAAATAGCAGGGTAGACATGACTATCTTGCTGTTGATGGCAGTCTAAAAGAAGGACAGAATTCAAAACTGGAAAAGGCAACAAGAAACCACTCTTCTATTTTCCCCAAGAATATATGGTAATTCACAAATAATAAAGAAAAGGAAGCTGTGGAGAATCATGATTGCTTACAACCTGAAAAGACATGGCATTTTTTTTAACTCTAAGATTTTTATCTATTCTGTTAACTTTGCTGATAATGAAGGCCTATATGAGTCTGTTCATTCACCTAGTCAAATATTGGACAAAAAGGCTGAGAATGAAAACCACAATTATTTGTGAAATGCTTCAACAAGAGGTAATTAACCAAATTGCAGATTGCCTGGCAAAGGGTGGTTTCTCCTCTAACAAGATTCTGGGTCATATATGTGAATCTCTTTTCCTTAAAAAAAATTGTACATTAAGACATGTGTGATAAATAAGCTACCACTATCATCTACATGAAAAATGAAAAGGGGGAGAGCTGTTAACTATGCTGAGGATTGAACTCACCATCTCTGGATAACAAATTTCTGAAGATATTAGACTTCCACTCTTCAGCTTAAAGGACGTGTTCTAAGTAGTGGCATTAGCACACTTGTCTCCCTTGCTGCTAAAGTAAACTAAAACTTTAAGCATTACTGAAATTTTTCCTCAGGGTGGGGGGAAATATTTTATTGTTTGGTTAAGTGCTCTTGCTCAGTTTATTGATCAAGATCCTGTTTTAATATATACAATTAACTCTTTTGCCAGATGTAAGAAATATTTTTTTTTAAATCATAAAAACAAATATCCAAAGAAGACTAACAAAAGAAATAAAAGGCAATGTATTAGCAGCTTGATCACCCCTGTTTTCTAACAATATATCCATTGATTGATATTAATAACTCTTGTTCATTTAATATAACATCAGAATATTTCATTGCTAGGAAGGAGGATCAGGTTACAGATTATTTTTCCCTAAAATATCAACTAAATTTTAGGTAGATACCGACCAAAAATTATTTATTTATTTCTAATTGGCCCAATAAAATCAGTCACGCAGAATGTTTATTGTCTTAGTATCATCATATTTGGTCGGTATCTACCAAAAAATGATGATGACTAATACAACAAACATTCTGATTTGTAATACGTCCGTGATTTTATTGGTGTGTTTTAAGATGCAAGTGTTTTCTTAAGTGTGATTGGTTTATAAATATTGTAGTTGATATTTTAGTGGACACGACATATTATAGAAGTTATTTTGACAAAGTTTAACTTCAGACCAGGTAAAAAGAATGCTTCAAATGAAAAATTTTTCTTTTAACACTGATATTACTATGTACTCTCTTAGTAATTTTTATTGTTTTAAAAAACTATTTTAAGATTTTAATAAAAACCATAACATATGAACTAAATACCAAACTGAACACCCATTGAAAAATTAAAACAAGAAGTAACCCGTGGAGGTTAATGAGGGTCTAGTGCTCCCCCAACCTATGGTATACATTCCACTTCAATCTATGATGATACGGGGTGGGGGGTGCAACTCTATTACATCACAATTTTCATAAGTAAGGTAGTATCCATATAAAATACTAATTTTATTGTAACCGAATTATGTACAATAATGGATCATATGTAATATAGATGAACACTTCAACTAGAAAATTGAGATGTAACTAAATACAAATTAGAGACATGTCATAACAGATCATTCCATCTTAACTAAATCAGCAATGTTTTGCAGCAAGTTTTAACATCAACTTGAGATTTTTCTTGAGAAAGAATTGAATAATTTTAATTTATTCAAAATTATGGATAAAAAATAATGAATTTTATATTGTTTTTTTGGAGATACATCATGTGCAAATGTAATCATGACTTCAGTCGAGGGATCAAGCACATTCATTTTCAATGCAAATTATTGCTAACTCAGATAACTATTCATCTCTCATTGTAGGTCATAAAAATTTTATATTCTTCTTCTTGATAAACTATAAAAATAAATATATTTATTAAGTTTGTCAACATTTTTTTTTATTGTTTCACATTTCAAACAAATATTTCCTAAACACACACAAGCATTTGTATGACCACAAAATTTAATAAACTTTTTCTCAATGAAAGCTCCATTCATGCACATACATTCTTTTTTCCAAATGTATAAATTTTTATTTATTTATTTTTAATTGAGTTCACCCCAAGCAAGGCAGTAAAGCCACTAAGACACAAGAGGTTACTGGGTGTGGAAGAATTAGAAAACAAAAACATTACTAAGTAGTGAGAACAACAAGAGTAATCAGGAGGACAGTAGATATCAATTGATATTGCATTTAGATTTTTGAAGATTAAAGTTGGCTGGAAAGCACAGATCAGAAGAGAGTTCCACAAACAAGAAGTGTGAGAAAAGAAACTATTAGCATACAACTTACAGTTATATCTAGCCAGCTCAACTGCACATTGATGAGATCTTGATGCTTGTCTAGTACTGCGTTTATATTCATAAATCTAGGTATCATAGTGATGCCCTCATCCAAACAATTACCATCAAAACATTGATAGAAAAGGCAGAGTGAGACAACCTTATGGTGGTGGGAAAGTGACTGAATCTGAAACACAAGATCAAGGCCAATAATATTGCTGTTTCTTCTTTGGATTTTATCAAAGATCTCTAAATATATAACAGTAGCACTGAGACATATGTGGCAGCAATATTCTAAGCATGGACGAATGGTAGACTTATAGATATGTCAGATAGATTCTGGAGAGAAAAATCATCTAGTATGATACAGTGAACCAGCTTTCTTAACAGTTGACCTAGCAATGGATTCAATATAGTCTTCCCACTTCATGTCAACTGAGAATGTTAGCCCAAGAAGTCACAATAAGTCTCTCTCCTAGTGGTTGGTATCAGCCATGCTGATGAAAGGCAGATAAAGGTCTCTCAGATAATTAACAGAGAGCAGTTTTGGAGGTGTTAAAATTAACAAGCCATTCCTTGCTCCAGTTAACAATGGAATGAAGGTCATTTTTGACATCAACTGCCAATTTAACCTTATCAAACAGATCAGACTTACTATTAAGACTGATTAAATTTCATTTCGTATTCCTTTTAAAGATGCTTCTACACAGTTGTTTATCACTTGTTACTTATTATGTGAAATAATAAAAAACAATGTTTATAAACTTAATAAATACAATTTTTAAAGTTCATCAAGAATAAAATGTTCTGCTTTGTGTGTGTGTTAATAGAGAATATATGATGATCAACAGATAGTTATGTTGATATCTAAATGCTGATTTATAAGGTTCAAAATTCATTATTTATGACTTACTTTTAGGCCCCAGAAATTAATATTTTTGGAATTTGGCAATGCTGGTTCTTTATGATAACCTAAGTTAGGCAATGTTGAAACTGTTCACTACCTAGATGGGTAACCCCTTGGGAATACCAGTTGCTGTAAGCTTGGATGTGCAGATGGGGCAATGGATAACAACTCAGAACTTGAACTCAGCTCTCCAATTTTCAATTCTTCTCAGATACATTATATTCATTTGCATGTGGTTGCCCCTGAGAAAGTTGTGAGTGCAACTTTTATCAGTAGCAATAAATCATTATTATTTCCCAAAATCTTCTCAAAATCTTAAAATTATTTTCTGGCTTTAAATAACTTGTCAAAAGTTTTTGTTATTTTACAATAATGTTCACCTTGTAAATGGCTCAAGAGCCACTCTAGGTAGAAGGTTACAAAGTAAGAGGCACAGTTTATAGGGATATGTGGTGTTATTGGCAGTTAATCCAAGACTTGAACAGGTTTAGATTGAAACAAACAAATCAATCAATCAATATGGAAGTTATTTATTTTTATTGGTTGAAAAATATTGCTTTGTTTGTGCTGATTGGTCAGGAGATTTTATTTTTTGTTTCACATGAACAATATTTCTTTTAGCCATTTTGAATCTTAAAAGTGAATCTTATCGTGTTCCCCAAGGTTGCTATAAAACCAATTGAATGTGATTTCAAGAAAAAACTACAAACATTCTCTACTGGTGAATGAAAAATTTGACAAACCTTGTTTTTTTCTTCCTTGACCTTCAAGTGATTAGAAGAAAATTTAAAATGTCTAAGCTCTTCACAGTTAACAGCTTATTTTACTTATGCAATGATTGTTTCAGCCTGAGGCTAAGAGATCAGCATTAATGAGTGTTGTAATACAACCTGTAATGGAATGATGACCATTTTGTCACAATACTTACAGGCATGGATATATTTTTTATCATTTCACCCCAAACAAGGCAAGAATGCCACTAATACACAGGGGGTTACAGGGAGTGAAAATAAATAAAAAAACTGAGTATAGGGAGGATTGAGGAAAGGACAAAAGATCAACAGTATTCAAGAAGGCAGAAGATAGCGATTGATGTTGCATTTAAATTTTTTTTCAGGGAAGCAAGTAAATGGAAAGAGGTTCCAAACCTGGGAAATGTAAGAAAAGAAACTATTGGAGTAGAAGTGGCAGTTGTATTTAGTTATTTCATCAGTAAATGGATAGAACCTAGATGTCAATCTAGTAGCACGCCCAACTTCATGCAGTCAGGGCACCAGGTAAAAAAAGGTTGTCAAAACAGTTGCCATGAAAATATTTGTAGAAAAGACAGAGGGAAGCCACATCTCATTGGTGAGAAAGTGACTGAAGTCAAGATGCCAGGTCAGGATCAATTACATTACAGATCCTTCTTTAGATTTTGTCAATAGCAGGAGTATCAGACCAGATATGGCAGCAGTATTCAATGCATAGATGAATTGTAGATTTCTAAATGTGGAAGATGGATTCTGACAAGAAAAATTTTCTGGCTTGACACAATGTCCAAACTTTCCTTGCAGTAAATGCAGCTTTTTATTTGATGTAACCACCTCCCTTTAAGTCAGTTGAAAACATGAGGCCAAGAAGGTGCAGTGTGTAGCCCTCCAGGAGTCTAGTGTCAGCCATACTGATGGCAGGTAGAAAAGTTTTATGGTGATGAAATGAGAGCAGTTTTATTTTGGAGCCATTCAAATTTACAAGCCATTTTCTGCTGCAGTTAACCACCTGTTGGAGATCCTTTTCAAGAGCAGCAGCCAGATTTACTTTGTCAGCTCTGATAGATTTTCTATTGACACAGGAATGAATATGAGTCTTTGTGTTGATAGGAGTTTTAAACTACTTGCTACTACTATTTCTAGAATAATCTGTACCAAATGGATATTGTGATTTTGTTGGCTCTGAAACTGTTACACACAAGCTCACAAAATAGCACTTTATTTTTTCATTCAAATTCATTTATTTATTTATATTTCTCTGGTTGTATGACTGGCTGCTTGTAACCAAGTATGCTAGGGTGGGGCAAGTTAATCCCTGTTTCTGACACCTGTTCAAGTGCATTTGTGAACCTTAGTTACAGTTTCTGGAAAAGAGTGTATAATTATGGAGGCACAGTGGAGTAATGGATGGTGGTTTGGACTGAGGCATCAGAGAGCCAAGTTTGAATTCCAGTTGAGTTCATTACATTCTTTATATGCTAATACCCTTGGGAAAGGTATGAATCCATCTATTCTCCTTCCACCTATGGGTAAATAGCAAGATAGTCTAGGTTCTGTCTAGGAGAAATATGAAAAAATTTGGGCTCTGTCAGGCCATCTTACCAAAGAAACACTACTGCTACTGTGGCTGTAGTATATGTGATGTCACTATGACCCGTATGGGTTATGGATCTCATGACCATGCATGCATAATGTCCCATGAATAAGGCCAGTATGCTGAAGGCCTTGGTCATGATGACTTGTGACTTTGTTCTACCATAGACATTGGTGACTTCCAATTGATTGATTAATTTGTTTTTTTTTACAGCTCATTAACCCTTTGTGAGTTATTTAAAGCCAAAACATATTTTGGATTGTAAGAATAATTTTTTTGTGAGTGAATACCGCATTAACAATTTTTGGCAGGAGACTAACAATGATTTTCCAGATACAGGTCCTATTATTTAACCCATAGCTGAGTGATGGCTTCTGGACAGATACATCTACCCAATTTCACACATACAGCTTGGATCAACCTGTGATGTGGTTTTCAGGTACTTCTCAATGGTGCTGCCTGCTGGCATCATCTCTCCAGGCTGATATTATCAAGAAGTCACCTCTCTGAAAAAATTCACCATGGTGAGATTTGAACCCATGTCTCATGGTCAGAATGCTAAGATTCTAACCCCTTGATCAAGCATCTACATACTCTGGATATTTATACATATATAGTCAACATACTTCTAAGTACCTGAAGCTTGATTGAAAAGACAGCTTTTAATATCAGTACTATAGCACTGACTTTAATACTCACTAGTTACCTCACACTTTTAGCTTTGTGCTTCATTAACTTATGCTTAGTAAGTACTAATACAACACACTACTAGCATTATTTATTCTTGTGTAATCTTTTATCTTATCTTGTTGTCTTTTGATTCTATGATTGTTAAGTAAGCATTGGTATTTGAAGTAAAACCATTTTAAGTTATTTAAAGTGTAATGGTCTTCTTATTACTCTAGTGCAATAGTCTTATTACTGACTAGTACTATTTTCAGCCTGCATTTCTGATATGAGGAGTTATCGTTATTAACCTTATTTACCACTGGTAATATCAATGGTAATGGTAATATTAGTTGTTACCTTATAAGGAAACATTCAGCCTTCATTGACAGTCATTCAGCATTCATACTTGATGTTGGTTGAAGTCTTTCTCATAAAACAATTTTTCAGCAAAATAGTTTTCACAAGTCCAGTAGCTGTTAATGCTCTTTCCAGTATTGATGGGAGTTTCCTTTCTTTTCTTTTCTTTTCTTTGAAGTAATGTGGAATATCAGCATCTTGATTATGCCATTATTCTCTTTTAGTCAAAGCATTCATGTGATATCTTTGAAAGTAAAAAGGGACAAAGAAAAATAGCAAATAACCTACTTAACAAGTGAATGAATGCTAAGTGTAATGCTAATATTAGCTGTTTCCTTATAAGGAAACATTTAGCATTCATTGCTGTTGGTTGAAATTTATAAAATCTTTGTCTTAAAACAATTTTTCCAGAAAATAGGTTTCTCAAGCCTAGTAGATGTTATTGCTCTTTCTACTATTGATGGGGGCTTTTTCAGTTGAAATTTATAAAATCTTTCTCTACAAAAACAATTTTTCTGGAAAATAGGTTTCTCAAGTCCAGTAGATGTTATTGCTCTTTCCAGTACTGATGGGAGCTTTTTTCAGTTGAAATTTATAAAAATTTTCTCTACAAAAACAATTTTTCAGGAAAATAGGTTTCTCAAGTCCAGTAGCCATTTTTGATTTTTCCAGTTATTTCCACATAATTCAGCACTGACAGAGTTTTACTAGCTCATCTTGACAAGAATCATATTAATAATGGTTACACATATCCAGTGTTAATGTTGAGTTAAATAACAGGGTAGACTGAGCTCACTAGCCTTCACTGTTTGCTAGTCTAGTATAGGACTTTTCTGGAGTCAAAATCATAGAGAAAGCAATGGGGAATCACTCCAATATCTTTTTATTTTGTACTAGTCATTATTAAATAATAAACAATAATTGATCAATTCTAAATAAAAACTAGACAAAATATCTCTAGACATAATCAGTAGAATAAGAACAATCTACCCTTGTGGATTAAATAATAGGTTTCATTCAAAAATTCCCTGAAGATTACCTGGTTTGACAAGCACCGGATGAATGCCAGAGGACACAGCAGCCAAAACATTGTGATGATAACAACAAAGATGAAGACAATAGTTGACATGTAATTAATGTTTTGTATAACTTGACACCGACAGCATCTTACCAGCTCACTGTCACAACAATCACTCTAACCAGCTAGGGTGGCACAAAGGTAAAAAGGTTGAGAAACATTAACACTTTGTATATAAGATGTTAGCAAACACCTCTTTAATCCTTTTTTGTGGAAAAAATTGACAGCGTTAGGTCTTATATACAGTTATAAGACAACTGCCCCCTGGACTATTGCCCCCATAGGACAACTGCCCCCCTGGACTATTGCTCCCATAGGACAACTGCTCTCAAACAATGGAAAGGGCAAATTTTTTAAAAGTTTGGCTTTTACTTCAATAACAAAGATAAATTTCTAAAAGCCATTTTGAAGTTTATGGAAGGTGTTGAAGAGAGAGCAGGCACTGACCAGTGTCACCATCAACCAGATGCTTGCGGGACATCCAGCACCGCCTAAGCAGAAATATTTTCAAGATTCGGTAGTCAGAATAGCAAATATTATACAAGACTTCAAGAACAGCCATGTGTATTGCCCATAATTCACAATTTTATTTGTATAATTATAGTAATATAAAAATATAAATCTTATTATTGGATAACATGAAATGTAAGAATTGATTATTATAATTATTAGTTATTTTTTTATAAACATTAGTTTTACTAGGCACTATGTAATTATTATTAACTGTAAAATTATGTAATTAGTAATTATCGTATTTGTGTATAGCCCACAATTCACAATGAAAATAAAACCTTAATTAGTTTTATTAGTATTTATTATTCCCCCCCTCCAAAGTTATGCTTTCTCTTAATGAGGGAAATTATCCGGGAGCCAGTTGTCCAGGGCGCAATTATTGGGGGGGCAGTTCTGATATACCATTAAATATGGCAAATGCCATTATATGCCAGAAAGTTTTTATGGAATCATAAGGTGGAAAAAAAATTCTCTATCAAATATCTGATATTATTATTTTTGATTGTATAAGTCAATCTTCAAGGTGTTGTCACAGTATTTAAGAAGCAGACATTGAAAAATTGTAAGTTTTATACAGTGCTTACTTGTTCCATCCATAGTATTCTCAGTATCCTTCTGTAGAACCACATCGATGCTGCTTCAAGTCCTCTATTCATCTGTGTGGACATTGTCAGCATATAGGAGGATTGATATTATATATCAGTTCAGCATTTTTTTCTTTGTTTCTATAAAAAAAATCATTGATCATCATCCAACAATGTCACAAATTAATTCCTTACACACACTGATACCTTTTTCTCTGTATGATCAATGTTTCCATGTCATATCTACAGTACTGAAACATTATTTAATTTTTACAGATATTTCTTTTTCGTTCTTTATAAATATTTGTAAACATATTTTTTATTTTTTTCATTTATATTTTCAGAAGTGGATCAAGTGGAAAAGAAAAAGGAGCCGGTGCAAAAAACCTTACGCAAACGCAACCTTGTCTTTGATGAGGAACACTTCCAGGATGCTTTCCTACGCTGCATCATTTGCCGTGATGTTTTCAATGAAACGAATAGGGCCCCCAAGACCCTGCCATGCCAACACACTTTCTGCTTACATTGTTTCATGGAGATGTTTCGAGTTGAAGGTGAATACCGTCAATCCCTAACGTCTGCTTTCAGGGGAATGCCAAGAGCTGTAAAAATTCAGTGCCCCACCTGCCGTGACAGCATCATTGCCTCTGAAGATGATTTACGACGTTTGCCCAATGACAACACCATACTGGAACTTCTGCGCTTTGTGCAAGAGACAGGAATTACTGATATAGCTTATTGTGCAAAACACCAGTTGCAGCCTCTGAATTTCTTTTGTGAGCTATGTGTAACAGCTGTGTGCTGTGACTGCACTGTATTGGATCACAAGGAGAAAAATGGTCATATTGTGATGAGCATGGAGGAAGCCTTGAAAAAATACACTCCCGTGATTGACAGCTCGATCAGCGAGATGGAGTCACGTCGCCAGCAGTTTAAGGAAAAGCGGATGGAAGTGTCGAAGAGGTTAGAGGATGTGCGTCAGATGGAACAGAACGTGTCGTCAGGGATCAAGAAGACTTTCCAGATAATACGGGACGTGATAAAAGAGCGGGAACAGATGCTGCTGAATATGTCCGAGCGAGAGGTGGAGAAGAAGCGGTCAGACCTGCAGGAGAATTTGAACCATATAAAGGAGCGGGAAGAAAACATGATGAGCCAAATAAAGATACTGGAAACTGCCAAAGAGGAAAAAGACATCCAGTACATGTTCAATGTGTTCAACATGGCCCAGGATTCACTTGTTGAGTCACTGGAGCTACCTTACCGCGTTGATGATGACTTTGGGCTATCATTCAACTTTGAAGACGACAAAATGGATGATCTGGCCAGTCAATTAAAGGACTTTGGTAACCTTGTGGTCGGAGAGAGCAACATGGCAGTTATGGGAATGTCAAAACAGGATTCTGGGAGATGTCAATAAAATTATGCCATTTAGTAAAAAAGAAAAATAGCATCAGCCAGCTTTCTACCAAAAATAAAATAACAGCAATATCTTAAACTGGTTCCTGAAAGCAATGTCTTAAACTGGTTCCTGAAAGCAATATCTTAAACTGGTTCCTGAAAGCAATGTCTTAGATCCTTGTTGACATCTTTATAACTCACATGTTGTCCTCCCTGATCTCTCCCACCATCCCAACCAACACAATGAAAATTTTGCATTATGGACTCAGGTAAATGTAGGTAAAAGAAAAAAAATGCAGGGAAAGAAAATTACTGTATTTATTCATACATATATGATTTTGAATATAAAGCAATCCATTATTTTTAATAAAAAGCTCATGGATATATTTTATTTTCACACATAATATGATCCCCTCATTGCTAAGTTGTCAAATGATCAGTTTGCAATGTACAAAATATTATGGCAAACATTATCTTTAGTGACTATACATATTTGAGTAGACATCACAATTTTTTTTTTAAATCAAAATTAATGTCTACCATCCTAGAGATTGAAAGAGCTCATTAAAGGAAAATATGTTTACCCACTAAATATAATGTTTATAGTAATAAGAAAAGATGCCAGATTAAAAAATTACAATGTAATATTATATCGTTAAGATACTCTGAGAAGCCAGTGTCCCCCCCATCTCAGCCATCAATATCTTTAACTGGTTATGTTTACAGAAATGTAAAAATGATGCTTTCTGTATGAAAATGTACCCACTAAAGGTATAATGGAGTGGTTAATCAAGAGAAGTAAGTTTTCCACCAATCAATCTACCAAAGTGAAAATAGAGGTGTTTGAAATAGTATCTAGTTTTGGGGGCGATAGATCAGGGTGCTGATAAGGTCTGCCGGGGGAAGAGAGTTTGAAGTTGAAAGAAACTGAATCCCCTGATGATCAGTTATATACTGTCACTGATGACAACCACTCCATATTGGTCACGTATAAGAAAAGATATTTGGCTATAGGATTACTATTTTTTTTTTTTTTTTAATGTTTAATTAATACAATACAAAAGAGCTACCATAGCAACTAGCTTGTTAAGACTGATAAAATTGCTAAAATATTACACCAGTGTTTTATGCCAACCATTTCTGTTTTTTTTTATTTTGACATTTCTGGTATCAGGGCATGAATAAATACAGTAGTTGCTCTGTCGTAATAAGCCATTATTTTCCTGAATTTTACTTTTTGGTTTTATCTTTTTTTTCCAATAACGACAAAAAGCAATGACCAAAAAAAAAAAAATTCAAGAAAAAGCTAAATCAACTGCTTCGTTCAGGGTTGGACTTGCATTAAAAACTCAAAGAGGACATTTCGCTTCGTTTTTTTGATCAGCCAACAAGTCCTCCATTTGTTGTGCTAAGGGACCTGCTGGAAATACAACCTCCTTTTTGGGATTCTGGTGCGTGTCATTAGATTTCATTTAGTGGTTCCTATAAGAGGAAAGAAAACCACCTTACCATTTTGACACATTCAGCAAGTCCATCTCATTTTGGTGCTAAAAAAAAAAGACCAAGGGAAGAGAAGCAAGAGAAATCATAAAGGAAAAATCTACTGCCTCTTCACACTTATTCTAATCAAGTCAAAACCAAAGTCTTATTTCCTCAAGAAATAAATAAAAATTTTTTTAAAAATCTACATCCACCAACAAAGCAGCAATATATATGGAAGCACAGATGATTACAATTATCTTGAACTGTCAAATAACTTTATACTTAGATACTTATTTGGTTATTTTTTTCTTTTTGTATTTATATTTATCCGGTCTTAATGTGTTCAATTTATGTGTTTTCATAGTTGCCTTTTATTCTAGGTATTTGTTTCTATATTTCAGTGTGTTTATATTTGTTTGATTCTATGTATTTTGTCTGTTTTGTGATTTTTAACTTTCATTATTTGTTTCTATATAACTGTATTGTTTGTTTGTCTATTTATCTATCTATCTATCTATCTATCTATCTATCTATCTATCTATCTATCTATCTAAGTCTACTCCTTTCTAAGTTTGTTCATTTCTAGCTATCTGTCTATCTATCTATCTATCTATCTATCTATCTATCTATCTATGTCTACTCCTTTCTAAGTTTGTTCATTTCTATCTATCTATCTATCTATCTATCTATCTATCTATCTATCTAAGTCTACTCCTTTCTAAGTTTGTTTATTTCTATCTATCTATCTATCTATCTATCTATCTATCTATCTTTGTTCATCTATCTATCTATCTATCTATCTATCTATCATCTATCTATCTATCTATCTATCTATCTATCTATCTATCTATCTATCTCTAGTTTGATTTCCCTCTCAAGTTTCTTATCTGATTTCTTATTCTGTTCACTGTCTGTTCATTTCTATCTATCTATCTATCTATCTATATATATATATATATATATATATATATATATATATATATAAAATATCTCTCTGTATATATACACATATATATATATGTCTCTTCATATATCTCTCTGTCTTTCTCACTGTCTCTATATGTATATATATCAAAGTCTCATAATATCTATCTAAATCTCTTTATTTCTACTTATCTGTCAAAGTCTATTCATTTCTTTCTATCTGTCTTAGTTTCTTTATTTCTATCCATCCATCTATATCACTAGATAGCTAACTTAACCTGTTCACTATCTATCTATCTATCTATCTATCTATCTATCTATCTATCTATCTATCCTGCCCTTGTCTCTGTTTGACTGATTCTATTGGTCTTAACATTTTCTCAGTCTATTTTATTGTCTCCATTCCTTTCTGTATGCATGTTCTAACAAAGTCACCAAACATTCTTTCTTCTCTACTGAAAGGCAACAATTATACTTTATATTTCTATACACATAATTTTTTTTCAATTTAAAATTTTCAAAACTTTAATATTTTTTATCAGTTCACGATGTATCAAATTTCCTCCAACTCAATGTTTTTCCATTGTATATGGATGTATATTTGTACCTGTTAAAAAAATAAAATCAAACATATAAAAATATACATTACATACATATATAAACACAGTCATTCATATAAATATAAGTACACTATTACTTACACGGCCATGTACGTATTTATATATGTTTTTTCCATAGATGACATGTTGCATACATATACAGATGCAGTTATTTTTATGCAGATAAACAATTTTGAATATGCACAACAATTTGTATATCTATAATACACTGCATATTTATATAAAATCATCAATTTCACACATGCCAGGTTTATGTATCTATAGATAAAACTATTTCCTATTACTATAAGTGTTATTTTAGTGGCTACATGTGTTTGAGTAGGCATCCCTCTTTCTTTAACTTTTTTAACAGTCAAGTAATATTTAGATTATCAAATGTCTTATTAAAGAAAATGTACCTCAGACCTTTTAGGATCAAGACCAGGAGACATTAATTCAACAAGGTTTATAAAAAATTGAGAATGTCTACTAAAACAGATTTATCCACTAAAATTATGTTTATAATAAGAAATGATATTGGATTCAAAATTGCTTACATATATATATATATATATATATATATATATATATATATATATATATATATATATATATATATACAAAAGTATAAATATACATTTACTCCTCACTATTTGGATAGGGTTGCAGAGTTGTACCAAATCATGAGGAACAAACGTATATTTATATTTAGTATAAATTTTTATCTCTGTCTGTTATTTTCATCAGTCTACTAGCACTCACTGTGTGCTATATATATATATATATATATATATATATATATAATAGCACACAGTGAGTGCTAGTATATATATATATATATATATATATATATATATATATATATATATATATATATATCTTGTATTAATACTCATCAATGTGTTTCAGCAATTGACTGCCCTTTTTCTCCTATATATATTTATACTTATTTCAAACATTATTAAAAATTATTTATTATTTCAAACATTATTAAAAATGTGTTCTCTGTCAGAGATCAAACTTATATCTATATCTATATATCTATCTATCTATCTATCTATCTCTATATATATATATATATATATATATATATATATATATAGGAATAGGTTATAATTGTTACAATGAGAGAAAAGTGTATATTTTAAAAAGAAGATATACCATAAAACTATTTGGTTAAGATGTGGATTTTTTTATTTTAAAATATATATTATACTCTATTTTCCATAATTTATTTATTTTCTTTTTAATATATATATATATATATATTTTTACTTCAAATGTTATTGAAATGATTTCTCCAGCAGGAATCAAATTTGTGTCACACTTTGTAGAGAAAAACACGATTTGGTCTGGCATGTTCTACCAATTAGCCACAAATAACATCACAGTCCGGCAAGACTCTATTTTTCCCTTTTAAAGGAAAGCACTTCCTTGACACTTTATTAAGATTTATTGAATGCACTGGCTGATAGACATAATACAAACTATTTAAATGAAAATGGGGTGTCTATTTTAAATATGAGTATCCACTATAATAACATTTGAAGTTATAAAATATTGATTGGAATTAATATATATATATATATATATATATATATATATATATATATATATATATATATATATATATATATATATATATACTTGTTTATTTTTAGGCATAAGATTACACTGTTTCCATTTCAGTAGCTATTACATTCAGGAATAAGCAATTCTTCTGATGCTGATCAATTTTTCTTAGCCAATGTATATTTATGTATATTTTAAGTAAAGATAAGCAGCAGGGATAATAGAAAGTCCTTATCCCTTATACTTGGAGACTTATCATACAGTGACAAAATATGTATGAAGAACAATATGAAGTCAGATTAGATCAGATATTAAAAAAAAAAACAAAAAGAGATTTATAGCTAATTTCATATGATTCTTATTGGTTGAGTTTAACCTAACCAGTAAAGTTGTTATATCAAAGATAATGGATATGAGTTCAACTTTGGTCAAAGTTTATTCTTTATTTTTGATTTAACAGTCACCAAATAAGGAACTGATACTTGGGACAGTACACAATAGAAAATATTTGATTCCTGTCAGGAGGTACATTTTTTAATGAGACTTCTTGATCTCTAGACCAGTAGACATTAATTTCACATTTTTTTCAAAAACTAGTCATGTCTACTCAAACATGTTTACCCAGTAAATATAATGTACAAAGAAATATTGTTGGATTAGAAATAGCCATTAATTGCTTCAATGTAAAACTCAACAAAAATAATATGTATACAATTACAAATTGCCACAAAAGTAACAGACAGTTTTAAAAATTAAATGGTATTTTTGCTTCCAAGTCAATTTTCTAATATTTTTTCAAAGGAAATTTGTAAAATGTAGATAGATTATGTTTGAAAAATAATGTAACTTATATGGATGCCATTTTTTCAGTGGGATTGCAGTTAAGTTTTTTAAACCCTTCTGGGATTTGAAACATCCTTTATTTGAAAGTAATAAAAGTAATTCACAAAGGGGTTTAGAAATCTAATAATTTTGTTTTTGTCAATTCCTTTCATTGGGGGTATCCTCAACTTACGACAGAGTCCCATTCCTATGATGCATTGTGTAATATGGCAACAACACTTAGAAGCTTATGAGGCTTTATTTGATTGATTCAGCTTTAGCGCTGAAAATGGTTATTTTATTATAGTGGATGGTTATAAGCAAGAGGGGAGGTGGTATGTGCTTATTTTATTACCATATATTGTAACACTATTTTCAGTGTAAGTTGTAATGTACAGGTGATTTTCCGTGAATAAGCACTTACATCACTCCCATATGTTAACGCAATAGTAAAGTAATAATCTAGGATATAACAACACATTTCTATGACATATCTTAATATAATTAGGATTAAAAAGCTCATGGTGGATATAAATATAATACATATAATGAAATGAAATTTTTTTAAGTTGCTCACATTCATTTTTCTTTTTTTATCAGAAATTCACCAACTTATAGTTTAACAAGAAAATGCCCTCACCTCTTACAGAGAAACACAATATGTGTATATATATATATATATATATATATATATATATATATATATATATATATATATATATATATATATATGTGTACATGTTTTAAGATACATAAAAGCACAACAAACCAAGATCAGTGGCATAGAATATGCGTATGTATACAGTAAAAAATATCAAACGGAACAATTCTTTATCTTTAGATTTGTGTCATATGCATGAAACAAAACAAGATTAATGGAGATTGAATCATAGCCACAAATTGTCATGGGCAGTGTGTACTACCCCTAAACCCTGTGAGTGGAGGGGTGTTGGAAGCCTGATTGTAATCTTCACTATCTTATCAACATTTGCTTTTTTCTACTTACATTTATATACGTCACAAATTAAACTAAGTTCAACTGACTATTAAAGCATTAAGAAATTTAGTGGATTTTGATGTCATTCCGGGGTTTTTATTTTTTTTTTTTTTTGTCCAAATCCATGATTTTGTTTTGCTTGAAAAAAGAAAAAACAGTATATAAAATTCACTATTTTTTATCCATAGTGTTGAATGTGTTAAAATTATTCAACTTTTTAATAAGAAAAATCTCAAGTTGATGTTAAAAACTGTCACAAAACATTGTTGATTAATTTAAGATGAAATGATCTGTTATGACATGTCTCTAATTTCTATTTAGATACATTGTATTTATTTTCAATTTTTTCTGGTTGAATTATTCATCTATATTGCATATAATCCATTATTATACATAATTAGGTTGCAATAAAATTTGTATTTTATATGAATAATACCTTATGAAAATTGAGATGTAGTGGAGTGGTGGGGTGTATCATACATTTGGGTGGGTTACAAGACCTTTGCACCAGCTCTGGTTGTAGGTCAGGACTGTCATAACATGGGTACTTACTGTATTTATTTAAAAACCAAGTTTACGTAAGGGAGATAAATCTTAATACTGTGATTTAAACAAAAAAGCAACAGAAATAGGATAAAAGAAATCGATATTGTAAAAGAATAGCTAATTCTTATGTTTGTTACATTCTCTCTGTGTGTGACTCTGCATGTATGTATGCAATATAAGACGAGGACACAAACCGAAATTGAGGCATAAAGATTGCATCAAGAACAAACTGAAGAAGACCAACATCATGCAAAATACATGGGAAAACCTAGCTCTCTCTAGCTCCTTCATCCTAGACAAAAGCAGTGCACAATGGGAAGAAAGACTTTGTGTAGAATTGTACTGAGCATGTAAAAACACAAGAGAAGTCTTCATAAGTGTCTTCATGTTAATTTTCTTGAGAATGTTGACAGAATTTGATTTAACATATAATGAATTTGGTCACGTCTTTCTAAATAGGGTAAGCCTCAAAAAATGTTAAAGACGCCATACAAAGAAAATTCACCAAAATATAAACGTAACTACTGAAAGAAGTGACCAACATTGCCACAACTGCATAAAAGAGTGTAAGACCGTATCAAGACTAAAAGACCACATCTGTGCTGACAATATTTGAGAATAAATCAAGCAATAGCATTACTTACAATCAAGTTGCAGCTGTCCTTATCTGATGCATATGCACATCTACTGCAATTGTGCATGAGTGACTTACATAAGATTATGCTATTTTAATGTATACACAAGCACACACATCCACACACAGTTTGACTAAGTTTTAAATAAGAAACTGGAATAATACATTCCTCTCTCACTCAGTCTGAACAACCCCTATCCTGGGTTGAACAATTAAATAAAAATTGCAGACAAGAGAAAAGTTAATTTTTTAAACCCTAAAATTTTCAGGTAATTATAAGATTTTATTTAATTTTTTAGAAATATTTCAGTAATAAATAGAATTATCTTTTATAGTTTATTTTTTAAAGTTGTGCAGAAATATTTTTAGGTTGCTCATTGAATTAAAATATACATTCACACAGACAAATCTATATACACACAATTTGAATGGAACTGAAATAGACATCTGTATTGTGAAGACTAATTTCCCTTCTTGCTTAAGAACAATCCTAGGTAATAAGAAAAGAATACAATAGTGATTGATGCAGCACTTAAATTTTTGAAGATTGTAAGTGGTAGGAAAGCAAGAAATGGAATAGAGGTGGCAGTAACTATAAGCTAGTTCAACAGTAAAATGGTAATAGTTGACAATCTGTTAGCATGCTTAAATTCAGGTGGTCAAGGCACTAATATTGGAATAATACATTCCCATCCCACTTAGCCTACCCTGCACTGAGCAATAAAATCATAAATTTGGAGAGAAGAAAAAAATTACTTATATTTAGATGAAAAATTTCAACTGGTACTAATGTATTGTATGTTTGTTCATTATTACATTTTTAAGAGCTATTCTATACAAAAGTCCTCTTTTTTGATTTATGGTAGATCGAAGGACAACATTTTAACTGGTACTCATTTATTGTATGTTTATTCCATATTATATTTTTAAGAGCTATTCTATGCAAAAGTCCTCTTTTTTGATTTATGGTAGGTTGAAATGAGTAACTCATACTGGCTTATTGTATATTTGTTCCATAGGTAAAAAATTAATAATGCTCTAAAATCTACCTTAGAGATATATTTCTGTTAATTTGTACTAAGTCTACAATATTTGGGTTTTAAAATATTTAAAATGTATATTTATTTTCCTTGTCTGGTCTTAAAGAAAACGTAAACAACTGTAACTTTAGAGAAGTTTGTGTTCACCAAAACTCCATTTATAAATTATGTCACTAGATAATATCTTTTATTAAATAATATTTAACATTTACTTCTTGAAATAATATACCTTATAAGAAAGAAAAAACACTTATATTTTTATGATAATAGGAAGAATTTTCTGTTTTTGCATGATTTTGATGCCATTTTCCTATTCATAAATATAAATATTGATGTCTTATTAGAAGGAATAGGCATTTTACATGTATTAAATTTATTGATTGTTTTTTCTAGTATGGGAATAACATTTTGTAAATGTGGCTGTTGTTGATATATAAAATAGCCACAATTTGTATTGTGTCCAAGTTTTCAATGAACATGAGTCATCATCAGAGGTGTGAGTAAGAAAAGAGAATAAAAAATAATTACACATCATTATATGCCACTATTACACATTTCTGAGGCATGCCTTTAGATCTTAAACAAAAACTAACAACACTTTAAAACAATGCACTGTTTAAAATACACTTGATTTTCTTTTCTTCTTGTTTTCTACACACACCCCTGATGATGGCTCATATGAGTTAAAAGCTTGGACAAAATATATATTTTGGCTATTTTATGCATCAACAACAGCCACATTTACAAAATGTTATTCGCATATTAGAAAAAAAATGATCAATAAATTTAAAAGTCATAAAATGTCTGTTTTTTTTTTTTTTTAATAAGATATGTTTACAAGCACAATTGCTACCAGAATATAGTGAATATATATATAGGTATAACAGTATGGACATTGGAATCTACACTGCATGGTGACTGTCCTTTTCACAATTCAACCAATATTACAACCAGTTACCATGAAGTGTTGATTCTTATCGCCACACTGTCTATAACTAAACACTCTATCTTTGATATTGAGCACTCTTTTCCCATAAATGTAATGAATTTTAAACAATATAATTATACATAAATATATGAGTAATCAGATGACAAAATAGAAAAGTCTGAAGAAGTCTCTTCTTGGGATGAAACATGTTACGAGTTTCTCCCCCATTTCGTCATTTGATTACCAACTATCAGTCTAAAAGAAAATTATATATCATATCTTCTATATAAATATATAGAGAGCTGTATATATATTTTTTCTAGTATAGGAATAAATTAACCAGATAATATCTTTTATTAAATATTATTTAATATTTACATCTTGAAATAATTTAATTTATAAGAAAAAAAGCACTTACATTCTAATGACCACAGGAAGAATTTTCGGAATTTGCATGATTTTATATATATATATATATATATATATATATATGAGTACTTTATTTTAAATACCTTTACAAGAGCTTTTTAATACATATAAAAATAACATTGTTTTATTTATATACCCACTTTTTATATGTAGCAACTTTTCAAAATGGGTGCCTCTTTATTTTAAATGCATCTGAAATTGATTGTTGTTTTCACATTTCTCAAAAGGAATTTGTCGGCATGTAGGAAATTCAACATAGTTTAATTCCTTTTGTTTATTAAATTATTCATAGTATAATTTGAAATTTCAGCTTTCATGAAAAGAACAATCAATCGCAGGAGCATTCAAAATAAACAAGCACCCATTTTGTAAAATTGCTAAGTGTGAAACAGAGTAAATAAATGAAAATATAATTTTTATTATGTGCACACACACACACACACACATATATATATATAGTGTATGGTTTTCCTTTCTTCATAATTTATGTTATAACAAATTTTACAAAAAAATAGTATTTTTCATAGACTAATATAAATTCTATTTTTATTTGTAAAAATACTAAAATTATCATTAAAAAAAGAAAAATGATAGTACAGAAGAGATTCTCCTAAAAATCAGAATGAATTCACAAAACCTTTTTAAAAAGTTTTAAAAATTATATTACCCATCTTTTATGATAATGAGACGAGACAAGCTACTTACATTCCCCCATATCATTAAGAAATGGAACATGAACTTTCCTATTCAGTTTGTAAAAATATGAAACATTTTAACCCCTTGTTGGTTAGGTAATTAATTCTTGAATGTTAGTGGTTGGGAAAATGTTACGCCTCATTGAAACAGAAAGAAAGTGTTTATACCTCAGTGAATTGAACTCTACTCACGTACAATTTTTGAAAAGGTTTTTTTAAACAAAATTTTAATCAATTATGCTATCTTCTTCCAAATAGATACTTGTTCGTATTTTTTTATGATATTCGTGTACATTCATCAAACATAATATTTCTCAAACTTAATTCAAATAATTTCTTAGAACTATGATAATATTCAAAAGCTATACATAAACATGTTTCTCAAAGACTTAAAACTGCCAAATTAGAATTAAGGTGTTTGGAAGTCCTAAATTAAAATCCATTTAGGACCCCTAGAGAGAAACAGAGGAAGACATTTATTCTTCATAATAAATCCCATTGAAACCTTTGTGATTTTTTCTCTTTCATATCTCAAGCTTTTTCCATTAAACAGCTTACAAAATTCTAACACTCAAAGGTATGAATGAATAAATATAAATTTCAAAAACCAATAAAAAGTTAGAATAGAGCAAATTAAAGGGAAGTAACTCTCTTGTCATTAAGGGGAAGTAACTCTTATTCCTTTTTTTTGGATTGTACGCTCCTATGAGGTAGGTAATTTACACGGAGTCATGTTATCTTTTTTTTTTCCTACTTAATATTATTTTTTTTATTAAAATAAACACATTTATCGTGATAGAATTGCTATTTGTACTTTTAATGCATTTATGATTTTTTATTGGTTTGTTTTCTTGCCATTTCTACGTGCTGTGATATGCTATGTTTGTTTTGTGTTTTTACAAATATATTTAACAATGGACTGATGATTAAACTCAAATTATAATCATAATATGTCAATTTTAAACGATGAACAAAACAAGATTTCATAACTAAATTTTATATTTTCTCCATCACATTTATAAATAGGTAAATTTGTTAAGCTTTTATTTATCTATATATTATGGAGAAGAGATAGGCTTATTTTCTTCCTGAAAAAAAAAAAAAATTATCCTTGAATTATTTTTTTGTTGCATTACATACAATTACAGTCTTTCTTTCATTGCATTTCTTTAGCCAAGTTTCAGTGCAGTTGGGCAATAGGCACTGCAACAAAATTAAGTAATTTTTTCAGATTAAGTTCACCACATAATGAATGTAAAAAAAAAAAAAAGAAATTATTAAATTTTATAAAAGTGAATAAGGGGTCCAGTTATGTAAATTCATTATAAATTGATTTCCCTATGGAAGCCAAAATAAAATATGCTCATTTCATGTGATTTCTAAAAAAGTAAAAGGATGATTAGAAATTTGTAATCGGGGTTTGTTTTTTTTTTTTTTTATAAGCACTCCAGTTTACAAATTTCAAAAGTTTTTTTACTTTTTAAGAAATTGCATCATAACAGCATATTTTAGTTTGGCTTCCATAAGTGGGATCAATTTACAATAAATTTACATAGAAAACTGAACCCCTATTATTTTAGATAATTTAATTTTTTTTTTTTTATTTAATTTCGTGATCTGGAGTATTTAATTTCACAATAATATGAAAAAATAAGTTTGAAAAGATTATTATTTCTGATTATTGTGCCTATTGTACATTTCTATCAAAGTTTCTTTTCAGATGAAACTAATTCATTTCATTAAACAAAGCATCTTTTGTATCATTTTGTTTGTTATGATCAGTTAACTGACTTATTTAGTGGAATCACTAAGTTATTTCTTATAAAACAGCTTATTATATAAAAATGAGTAACCACATGGTGTTAGTCTGTGAAGATTGTTGAATTATGTGCAGAATATCTGTGCCTTGATGTTTGTTTTGTAGAATTATATTGTGCAATGCTTATGTAAAGATTCATATATATCAAAAGTGTTTTCATTTTATTTTTCTTAAACAATATTTTTTTTTTATTTTTTTTTTTTTTAGCCAATATTTTATTTTTTTTAACCAATATTTTATTTTTTTTTAACCAATATTTTATTTCTTTGAAGCTTATCTAATCCTCTACATATGATATCTTTCAATAATTCAAGTTCTTTTTTGAGATCTTTCAGTCCTGGTAGTCACCTTCTTCCCTACATTAAAAAGTGTTTTCATAATGCTCATGTACTTTAAGGGTTTATTTCAAGGTACAAGTTGCCAGTCTTAAAACGTTTAAACTACTTCTGGACAGGGTGGTGTCTTACAGTTCATGAAATACTAATGCTGCAGACACTGGTTAGGGATATCCAAAGGAACATGGAGACCATTTAAAGGCTTCTAGCACACACAAATCTGAAATCTACTGTTTTATACATCCTGCATCTGTGCTATCTTTATTAGAAAGAAACATCCAGTTCCTGTAATCAACAATGTCACTATATTGCAGACAGTAGAATCAGATATTGTTCCATTTCCTTCCACTTCCCAATTTCTGTAAGTTGCTTTGAGACTCAGATTTAAAATGAAGCCACAAAATTGGCAGAATCCCAATATTTGTATCTTCTATTATAACATCTGAAACAAAATGTACAACTGAAGAGAATTGATAATTATATGGTATATATAATAATAATATGACATATATAATAATATTATAATGTATATATATTATATGGTATATAATATTATATGGTATATAATATTATGGCTTATATTATTATACAGTGTACATATTATATTGCATATGGAGTAATATTATTATATGGTACAGAAGGTATGATCAAAAAATATTTGCTGATGTTATAAAAAGAAAACCACAACATATCATTTCAGCATTTAATTTCCTTCAAAGTAGTCCCCCTTTTGAAGCCACTTAATTTATCCAGTATCATTTCCATTGATAGAAGCATTCATGGAACTTCTTTTTTGGGATAGGAAGCAGCTAACTTGTTACATTCTCTTTGATTTCTTTGACATCTTGAAATCTTGTTCCTTTCAAATGGGATTTAATTTTTGGAAAAAGGAAAAAGTCACAAGGGGCACGATCTGGAAAATATGTTGGTTGTACCTGAGGAATGTTGTGCTTAGCCAAAGATTCTTGCACAAGATGTGCTGAATGGGCAAGTATGTTGTCATGGTGGAGTTGCCATTCACTTGATGCATGCAATTCTGTCCTTTTCCAATGAACAGCATCTTGCAAACACCACAACATGTGATGGTAGTACTTTTTGTTTACTGTCAGACCAGGGGAAGCCTACACATGATGAACAATGCTCTTATAGTCAAAGAAAACTCTCAACAGTGTCTTGACGTTGCTTCAACTCATTCGTGCTTTCTTTGGTCTCAGAGAGGTTGGGGGTCTCCCACTATGAAGACTGAGCCTTGGTTTCGGGGTCATAACCATAGACCCATGATTCGTCACCATTTTCAAAAAGTTTTTTGTTATGTGGTGAGATGACCTCACTCGACACACTTTCTTTCCAAGCACTGCTGTAAACAATGGAAATAAGTAAGAATGTTATAACTTAATATGCATGTGTGACAGAGTCAAGGTCAATTTGTGCCAAGCAACTTCGCTCTGCGTACTTTAACTCTGTTACCCTAGCAATAGTCCCAATACTTTTTGATCAGACCACATATTTATTATTATATGGTATATATAATAATAATAATATTAATAATTTCATTGAGTTGTAGATAGTTTATGGATGCACAGGTGGGTTAATGGTTAGCGGCATCAAACATGAAATCAATGAGCTGAATACAAATTCTTATATTCCCTTTTGAGCAAATACCTTTGGGAAAAGTATGAATGTATCTCTTCTCCATTCACCTATCAGTTAAATAGCAGAGGAGATTGGGCACTACAGTCTTAATTGGTAACTATTCTAAGAGAAAGACAACTTTCAATACCAAACCTGAGCATATGGAACTCATCGGTGTTGGTATGCAGATTGTCCAAGGGAAAGAAAACCCCAATAGAAAACCAATCCTTTATCTGGATACAGATGTAGGGCAAATCAATCCATCTCTCAAAAAACTCAACATTGGGGGGGGGGTGTAAAAAGAAAAATACAGAAGTCTGTGTACTGTAGATCAGATGCTAGTTCTCTTTCATTGCAGTCTGATATTGTGATAGGATGCTAAAGTTAGTGCTCTGGGATATAGACACAACATGGCATAGAAAGTACAGCTCATGCCCTTGCTAATTCATCAGCAGAATAAGTTCAACTTTTTTTTCATTGTTTACAGAAACCTTTAAGAACACTACAATAAATTTCCTCTACATGAGAAAGAAGTTCCTGATAGAATAAATATTGCTATCTTATTTTGTTTTACTCTTTTGTTTGTCTATATTCTCAACACTTTATTTTTTGTTCAACACATAACCTTTGACTTAGTAACAGGTTTGGTGACCATAAGGTCAAAAAATATGGTTTGAAGTAAAGGTCTGTAAAAATGGAAAAACCCTTGATACACTGTAATACTTGGTCAAGTATGCTGAAGTCTTTATCATTACTTATATTTGTATTCATTTATTTTTTATATTCTTTTGTATCATCAAATATTACGTTGTATTAATTAATAATGATATGATTTGTATCACAACATAATGTTAAGAATGTAGCAATAGCAAATTTATTTTCAAGAACAATCCCCCAGAAGCTGACTTTTAAAAAAATTGTTAAAAGGATTTGAATCAAAGTCAATTACTTTCCTAAATCCACTGACGACTATTTCCAGTGAACTCCCTTTAATAAATGTAGATTTATAGAAAGCAATTTATACTTAGGCATGTTTGAAAACCCTTTCATAAACTGATAATGTGATTTTAAAAAATCTTCTGTCTTCTTAATTCCTGTTCTTTTATTGTTATTTCTCCTTATCCTTTTTTTATTATCATATAACACTCACAATCAGTAACCCCTTGCATCTTAAAGGTTTTATTGCCTTACTTGGGGTGAAATGATTAAAAAAAAATGAATCCATTAATATCATTTGCTGATGTGGTTTTATATATATATATATATATATATATATATTCAAGTATATGATTGGTATATATAGAATAAATTCAAATAACCAAAAATACTATTCTGAAAAGAGTGCTTAATACAGAGTAGAGCAAATATAATTTATTCAAAAATTATAACATAAATATGTTATAAAAATACTACAAAAATAGCCATTTTGTTTCAACACTGCTAGTGTCTTATCAAGTGATGGGGTTGAATGTAGAATAAAGAGTAAACTCTTTATTCTACATTCAAAAAATGGCTATTTTTGTAGTGTTTTTATAACATATTTATGTTATAATTTTTTAATAAATTGTATGTATATATGTATATTTTAATCATTTCATCACAAGCAAGGCAACAAAGCCACTAAGATGCAAGTGGGGCTACTGAGCATGAGAGAATTAATGTTAGCTTTAGGAATAGAATTATCTATATGTTAACATTAGGGGATACTCAATTCATCTATTAATGTCCATGGTAATATCTGGTATTAATTATAAAACTAAAATAAAAATCCAGTATTAATTATAGGCTTCTAAAAAAAAAAAAAAAAATTGGTATTATAATTTTAGAAGACATCTGATACTGATTATAGGATTTAAATAAAATTGTTATTAATTATATGTTTCCACCTATAACCTATTACATATAACCATCCTAAAAATGATATGGTAGCATTAACAGGCTAAGAATTCTGACCAATAGTGATTTGTAGATTTAAAAAAAAAAAAAAAAAAAAAAAAGGGCGAAATACTGCTTATAATAAAAGATTTAAAGAACATTTTATGGTGTAGCAATACAGCTCAAATGGTGTCTATGGACAGACACGCACACATACACACATATATATGATTAATACAAATATAAAATTGCATTTAGCTGATTGATGTTATATCCAGAATGTTGATGACACCACAGTTTCATAAACAAACCTTTTTCAATCATTCAAATTGCTGAAAACTCCTGACAAGTGGACTGGACAATTACAAAAAATTTTGTCTACAAAACTCTGGAGTTGAAGTGCTAAATATAACATCAATCGACTAAGTGACAAATTTTATGTTTGTATTAATCCTACTAATGCTCTGATATTGAGAACTTTATTACAGAAACTGCTTGTTTTAAATATCCTTTCTTTCAGACTTCCACTGACTGATAGCATTTATAGTTTTATATTCTTTGTTATATGTATAGAGCTAACAATATATCAAGGAATCAGTGTTTTTTTCGAATATCACTTCTCTGCATGTTTTTAATTTGTGTATATCATGCACTTAAAAAAAAAAAAAAACAATCCCTTGTTCTCTCCATCCCCTAATTTCTCTCACTCCAGTTTCTTTTTTCCCCCCCAATCTGAGAGAAATTGTTTTGTTTCGTAGGGTATCTTAAAAATAGCTTTGAATTTGTTAGTATGTAAATAACAAAAAAAAAAAAATCTACTGATTGTATAATTTAAGATTCATATAAATAATGTATATAAAGTTAAATGGGAAAATGATATATAAATTTTTATATATCGTATACAATTTCAGGAAAACCTATGGCAAAGTGGAAAAATTTTTCACATGATGTGTTTCGTCCTTTAGGACTTCATCAGATTAAAGTGATCTTTATGATGAACATGCACATGACGGTGAGGAGATGCTGAAATACAACTCCTCCTAAAACAGTAAAAGACTTAGTACAAAAAATAATAATAAGCTAAAACTTGAAGAAGGAATTTACTCTATCACCTGAAATAATTGCTATGAGGAATACATAGGAAATAACTCTAAGAATAAATAATATAAAAGATTATATGAACAAAAAAGGGATCTTTTACAAAATACCACATGCAAGGAATTAGTTGCTCATCATAATTTCAATTTAAAAAATGTAACTTTAAATAAAAAAAAAGCAATTTACTAACATGAAAATGTATAGAAAGTGCCTTAATTGCTAGATGATCCAAAGTAAATTTATGTCCAGGTTATTACAACATTTCACCTATTTTGGCAAATCTTGTATAAATCACAATGTGGGATATTTAATAACAAAAGTGATGGAAACAAAGAAAAAGAAAGCAAATAAAATCATGGAGACGACCCAAAACATATACTTAAAAAAAAAAAAAAAAATTTCAGTGTTCTCTTTTCTCCATGTGTAGTCGTATCAATCTATACATAATTTTCATCTGATGAAGTCCAAAAGGATGAAACATGTCTGATGAAGACATTTTTCCACTTTGTCATAGATTTTCCTAATAAAATATAAATGACTGGCAAAAATGTAGAAATCTAATACATAAACTGTGCATATCAAAATACTGGTAGGTAACTGAATGACAAAATATATACATTTTTCATTTGTCATTCATTTACCTACTGTTAGTTCAATATATCAGATTCTTCCCATAACGTTAAATAAAAATTGTACTTTTAAATTTTTATAAAACAATATCTGAAGATAGCTATTTTTAAGATCCTCTATAAATTTGGGTGGAACTGAGACATAAGTTGAATTCATCCCTGTGCCAATTTCAAGAAACAAATTTAAGAAATGCTGATATTTTTTATTGCAATTGATTCATTTGATTTTTACCACTTATCAGGCTTTTGCAGATTATTCAAAATCAGAAAATATGTAAGAATTTTTTTTTTTTTTTTAATATAATAATGATTTACTCATACAAGTCCTACTAATTAACCAATAGGTGGTGTTGACAATTATGATTTTCTTAATTAAAATTAAGGGAATCATAATTGCCAAAGAAAAAAAGAA
>CAHIKZ030000542.1:27500-30000 GCA_903632075.3 Acanthosepion pharaonis | reverse complement strand
ATTTTGTTTTGCATTTTCTGGTTTATGTTAGGTATAAGTACTTCGTGAATATTAAACTGCAATGAAGGTAAAATTAAGTGAAGATAACAGATCAAACTAAATATGAAAAAAAAAGAAACAAAATTATCACCAAGCTAAATATGAAAAAAAAAGAAGCAAAATTATCACCAAGCTAAATATGAAAAAAAAAAAAACAAAATTATCACCAAGCTAAATATGAAAAAAAAAGAAACAAAATTATCACCAAGCTAAATATGAAAAATAAAAAAAGATTATAACAAAGGATGGTACAATAGACACTGTGATCAGAAATAATTGTTCTTTATAATTTGTTTTTAATTTTAAAATAAATTAAGCAAACCAGATCAGGAATAAAAAAATTATTAAATTTTAATAAAAGTAGGAGTCCTGTTTGCTGTGTAAATTTATTTTGTATGGAAGCAAAAACAAATATATGACAGGATTTCATAAAGTGTAAAGAATTTTTTAAATTTTGAAATTCTATGGTGATGAAGTAGAAAACCAAGACTTACCAAGAAAAGAATTCCAGTTTTCTGTGCTGCCAAAAAGAAAATCAGAATCAAGATCAGTTTGACTTTAGTCAACCTCAAAATACGGTAATTATTTGCATTTCCCTACCACTCTTGGCCAATAACAACCAAAAATAAAAGAAAGCTACTTTAGACCATGAGATTGTTCTTAGCTCTTTGTGGGTGAAAAGGTAGTTGTACATTGCAAGTTGTGATGTGATTTTTTTACCCTTTTAATATATCGTCAATTATTTTCTGACATTGGATTGCATGACTGATTTTTGACCATTGGAATTATGAGCTCAGACGTAAGATTTTTTTGATCTGAACCTAAATAGTTTTATTTAACTCAATAATCTGGGTCTCGTTTTTCATGTATTATTATTGATTAAGCACACCAGATTAAGAATCTCAAAATTTTTGTTTATTTTTTTGCCATTTTAAATTGCATTGTATACCCTATTGCATACCCTAAATTTATGTAGAAAATCGGACCCCTTATTAGCTTTAATAATTAATTAGATATTCATGATCTGGAGTGCTTAATCTATAATGATATAAAAAAAAATGTTGAAAAAAAATGATTATTTCTGGTTTAAGTTCTGGTTGTACAATTCCACCAAAATGGAAATAATATATATAGGTATTTTAAGACATTTTTTTTTGTTTATACATTCTTTTTATAGATACAAATATTTAAGTAAATGCTCTGTTTATAATAAACAGTATTAAACAACATTTACTGGCCTGAATGTCCAAGAAATTTTCACAGAAAATATTCATCCTCTGACAGGATTTGAATCTGTATCCTATATGGAACCGTCATTTAGATGTAGACGTCCATTGTAGCATTTTTCAAACAGAAAAGAACAAAAATATAGCAGATGAGACTGAGAAGTGGCCAATCTTATTGGCTTGAGAAATCAGCATATATATATATAGAAAAAGAAATAATCATATTATAGAATCAATCAGCAATATTAATGTGATTAATGCCGAAATCATTTTGCTAGTAGAACATAATGTATGCATTAAAATACTGTTGATCCCGTGAATGATGTGGATCTTCATTTATAAAAACTGTTGTCAGATGTTTCAATGTATATTTTTAAGTTAAGCAAGTACTCGAAGATTCATTTCTTCATCATCAGGCTGAAATTTTTTCCTTTAACATTAAAACTTGAAGACGAAATAATTGTTTGTAGACCGAAAGATTTTTTTTAAGAATGTGCTATTTATTGACGGTTGTAATAATCTCGGAATGCGAGAGTCGCAAATGTTAAAGTGAGAATTTTTATATGATTTTTGTAATATGGTAAATCCACGAATTCTTTTTTTTTTTTACAAGTGTTTTTTACACTAGAAACATCTGACAACAGTTTTATAAATCCATTCAATGGATTAACAGAATTTTAATGGATACATTATGTTTCTACTAAAGGAAGTGATTTCGCCATTACTCGATAATATTGCTAATTGATTCTATGTATCATTATTTTTTATATATAAATATATATATATGCCTAATATATATATATATATATATATATATATATATATATATATATATATATATATATATATATGTATGTGTGGGATCTTTTCAAGAAAAGTATAGGCATTTCATGTTTATTAAGTTTAAATTTATCAAATGATATGTGACAGAAAAGATGTCCTGTTTTGGATTTTTAGTCTAATTTAAAATATAACATACACGTTAGATGTACCACTTATGATTTGTACACTAATTTTATTTATATACTTATCATTTATAACAATCATAAATTCATTACATACACACTGCTTGATGATGACTCCAGTAAGCTGAAAAGCTCAGATATGCCAATTATATTAATGATTTGACAAATTTAGAAAAGAAGATGGTTAAAAGTGTCCATGTTTTTAATAAAACATGTTTGCACTTTCATTTATTAATAAATAAATTACATCACTTAGTGTTCAATATAGTT
>CAHIKZ030000542.1:0-22500 GCA_903632075.3 Acanthosepion pharaonis | reverse complement strand
AATTGCATTGTATACCCTATTGCATACCCTAAATTTATGTAAAAATCGGACCCCTTATTAGCTTTAATAATTAATTAGATATTCATGATCTGGAGTGCTTAATCTATAATGATATAAAAAAAATGTTGAAAAAAAATGATTATTTCTGGTTTAAGTTCTGGTTGTACAATTCCACCAAAATGGAAATAATATATATAGGTATTTTAAGACATTTTTTTGTTTATACATTCTTTTATAGATACAAATATTTAAGTAAATGCTCTGTTTATAATAAACAGTATTAAAACAACATTTACTGGCCTGAATGTCCAAGAAATTTTCACAGAAAATATTCATCCTCTGACAGGATTTGAATCTGTATCCTATATGGAACCGTCATTTAGATGTAGACGTCCATTGTAGCATTTTTCAAACAGAAAAGAACAAAAATATAGCAGATGAGACTGAGAAGTGGCCAATCTTATTGGCTTGGAAGAAATCCCAGCATGCATCTGTACAATTTGTCTATAAATTTGGGGAGGTAATGTTTTTAGCAATCCTTCCCATTGATTGAAATCAACACACACACACACACACACACACACACACACACACACACACACACACACATATATATATATATAAAGAGAGAGATTGTGTTTTGTATCAGTAGATATAAAATTTACAAAACAGATGTTCATTGAGAACTATACAGAATAAAAACCTGTAATTTTGACAAGTTATTATCATACTAAGAATTGTTCATATTATAGAATTTGTTGCACCCCATTTAACTATATGGTCAGTGTAGATTTCAAATACTAATAAATAAACTCCTTTGTTTTATAATTGGTGTTGCTATTGCAAATAATAACATAAATATTACCATTATTTAAACAATAGTACATGCCAAATTTGTCTTTTGACATGCTGTAAATAAAAATCTCAGTATCTCTACCAGGGTCTTTGCTGCTTAGTTTTTCATTGGTGGTTAATTATTTTGAATTCTTTGTAACCTAAACTAAATATTTTGTGCACTACACATAAATTAAAAAAATAATTAAAAAAAAGGACACAAAAATTGTTTATTAGCAACTTTGTATGATTTGAAAAAAAATTCCCCTTTTTTTTTTTTTTTTTTTTTTTTTTGTAATCAATTTATCCCAGTCAAAGCAATAATGCCACTAGAGACACAAGGAGCTGCTGGGAGTGAAAGAGAAAGAAGACTTCAGAAGGAACCAAAAAATCAATCCTAAACAGGAAACAAGTCATAAACCTCTACTCCTATTCAAAAGACTGGAGAGGAATGTGAACTGGATATAGGCAAACCTATCTACTCCTATTAAGTAATAAATATATATATATATATATATATATATATATATATATATATATAGTAAATAAAATATCAGAGTTTAAGAGGAAACATTAGAAGTATAGAGTTGATTTCAACTTCAGAAGAAACTAGAAACCCAATCCTAAACAGGAAACCAGGCATAAACCTCTACTACTGTTATAAAATACTGTGGAGGAGTAAGAACTGGACATAGGAAATTTATTGAATGTATTCACAATTTCCATATTATCAGTTAAAATAATTTTCCTTTCTTTAAAAAGGTATGTTATATTTTTCCAATTTTTCTTGTGTATTACTCTTACTTAAAATATTGTCTGTCTATAAATAATACAGCTATCTAGTTTAATAATTTTTATTGAATTTAAAATTGTTGCTGCAGGATTCTATGATGTTCAGGTAAAAATAAGTTACTACTTTGTTGTGGGAATCAATACTTTTGATACAAGTGTGCGGATATTGTATGTTAAATATTTTTGGGCTCCTGGAACACTTGTCCCGCAAACAAAATTGGCAGTTAAATAAGTACACAAAACATGAAATTTAAAATGAACAACAATTAATGGATGTTATTAACAAAAGGAATTACATGTGTACAAAATGGAAATCAAAGGAAAAAACATTAAAACTAACTATGAGAATGTACTTGTTTGTGTGTACCTGTGTGAAATGAGCATGTGTGAATGTGTGCAAAAGTTCAGTTAACAGAAGATCAAGGAAGCAAATGCACCCTGCCACCCCCCACATTGGCAATATTCTTTAACTACATCTGGTAGCAAGAGTGAAAAAAAAGAGAAAGATGATGGAAAAGTTTTTATACACTAAAACAGTGCTGCACTAACAGGCATTTTTAGCAAAGCCAAATAGGGTAATCCATGTCTTTGTCACTTTAAATAATTTTCATTAATTATAACCATTGATATTGGAACAATGTAATTTTTATTCAACAAATATTTCATTAAATATTTTTCTTGATTGTCTAATAACAAGGAATTGAGCTCAGGTCTTATCTTTACTGAAACCCAAAGTTACTTATCCTTCAGCACGTTTAGACATATTCATTCTTCTAAACATTTGGCAGGATAGATTGATTTATTTGTTTTTTACAGTTTATCAACTTTTTTCAGGTTATTTAAAGACAGATAATATTTTTGGACTGTAAGAATATATTTTGGTGATAATAATGGTTTACTGATACAATTCCTACTAATTAACCCATAGATGGTAGGAGAAGAGGTGAGTTCAAACCTTTTCCAAAGGTATTTGCATGTAAATGAACACTACTGGAACAGGAACACAGCTCTCCGCTTTCCAGTTATTGTTCTCACACTTTAATAATGTTTTTCTTTTACTTATTTTTCATACTACAGAACCCTTGTGTCTTAGTGGCTTTATTGCCTTACTTGGGGTGAAATGAAAAAAATAAGGATTGAATGTGTTTTTTTATGGCTTATCAACTTTTTGCAGGTTATTTAAAGCCAGAAAATATTTTTGGATTGTAAGAATTTTTTTTCTTTTGGCAATAATGATGATTTATTGATACAAGTCCTACTAATTAACCCATAGCTGGGGGAAGAAGAGGTGAATTCTTCCCTTTCCCAAGGGTATTTGTGTATAAATGGATATAATAAACCTGATTAGAATTTGTTGTAATGTAGAAAAGGTAACTGAATGAGGAATAACCAAAACACAGGTTGGAAATGGTAATCTTTATAACATCCACAAAATACAATACTCACCAGCGGCATGAAGTAGGTAAACAACTGCTAGTAGTGGACTACTTAGACAGCATATTACCCCCCACTTACAATAGTGTCCAACATATTTATGAGGATTGGGACATACCCATTAGTGTTCATAGGTACGGTATATAACAGAATTGGAATTTGGTTATCTGATTTCCAACCAGCCTTTACCTATTATATCACTTGCACATCCACACCCAAGCAGCCATCTATCTAGGTATAAATCAGGCTTGACATTGCTTAACTCACAGTGAATGGATGTCTCTTTGAAGAGGCTGTGTCTTAAGAGGCTATTGGGTCTTAAACTCACACCTGACCTCGTGGAACTCATACATACAAGGAATCACTGAAGATGTAGGTAAAATGATCAACTCCTTTGTACTGCTTCAGTACCTGACACCACATGTTATCCTCTAACTTTACAAGAGCTAGATCAGGCCAAGAATGGTGTATCATTGTCATATTTGGGCAAAATATTTTGAACATTGTTTCTTGACAAAATCCATACCAGATTATTAGAAAACACAATGTTTGACTGAATGCCATGCAGACATCAACTTTAAATACCGATCTTGTCCTGTTTTATAATCTGATTCTTAAAAAGATAGCTACAATGATTTGCATTGGACAATTAAAGCAAACCTGGATTATTGAATGAATACAACTCTCACTGCTACTATGATGTCACTTCCTGATACCTCATTCATTTGAGTAGCAGCGGGTATAAATGACCGAAAGTAGGGAGGCATTAGCAAAAGCAATGTGGCTGACACATATTATAGAAGACAGGTGTTACAGTTCAAGTAATCTGAAGATTTTGTTACAGTATCAATCAGATACAAATATGTCCTGTCCAAGTCAAAAAAAGTTTATGCCAAAGCAGAGCCTCTTCTTCTGCTTCTTCTTTTTCTTCTTCTATGTGCCATATCCATCAGGATTTTGGCGATCATGGCTCTCCATAATTTCCTGTTCGTTGTAGCTCGTAATAAATGTCGTCTTTTTGTTATCTTTCCTAACCTTGCATTTACACAAGCTCTCTAGGTAGGTTCTGCGTTGTTTTCCTCTGTCCCTTTTGCTTTCAATCTGTCTTGTGTGTATCAAATTTTCCAAGCCCTCTTTTCTCATTATGTGCCCTAGAAATTTCAACTGTCTCTTCCTAATGTTGTGTATAAGTGTCCGTTTTGTTTCCATTTTCTCTAAAACTTTGTCAATATTGTCATATACTTCATAATAACAGAAATATTCTTCTTCTTCTATTTGTCTTATCATATCCCTTCAGGAGGTTGTCGATCATGGCCCTACACAATTTCCTGTCCGTTTTGCACCATCTTGGTTATGTTAGGCGTTTTGATGTGTAGCTGCCACATAATTTAAATGAAAAGAAGTTGCGCTCTTGAAACAAATTATAGTGGAACTGCTAAATAGATACTTTTCAATAACGCAAAATGCAGAAACATGATTGTGAGATTGAGAAGAACTCTTTTACGATGAGTTCAGGATGTTGGCGATCATAGTTCTCCACAATTTCCTTTCCTTTGTAGTTCGTAATAAAAGTCGTCTTTTTGTCACCTACCCTAACCTTGCGCCGTCATTCATTTACACAAACTCTCTAGGCAGGTTATGTGTTGTTTTCCTCTATCTCTTTTGCCTTCAATCTGTCTTGTGTGTATCAAATTTTCCAGACCCTCTTTTCTCATTATGTGCCCTAGAATTCTCAAGTGTCTCTTTCTACAAGATTGAAATTCACGCAGTTGCTCTTCGTTACCAGTTTGTAACGGGCGGTGTTACATTGTAACGGAGGCGGTTTTTTAAGAACTATGATGAAATGGGTGAGAAATTTCAAAAGAAACAAATGGGGAGGAATTTTAAATATATATATTTTTATGTAAAGAATAACGTAATTCAAGAAGAGAGAAAATATACTTGTGATTACACAGCTGAAAAGGGAAGTAAAATATTTATAGCCTTTGCTGTTAGAAAACGTATGTGTGTCATACGCCACGTGGCTGGGTTTAAAGTTTAGCATTCGGTCGTCTAGGGAAATAGATTGGTTTGTTTTTTTACGGTTTATCAACCCCTTTGTGGATTATTTAAAGCCGAAACATATTTTGGATTTTTATTTATTTATTTTGAGTGTTTATTGCTGATATGTCCCGGAAAGGGATATATTTGAACGAAGTAGCTAAGTGGTTTTGGCTACTATAACCGCGTAGAATGCGGTAGCAGTAATCGACTGGTACGCGTCGTAGTCGCAGGTAAGAAGTGTAGATCAATGGCGTAGTCCAATGGGCGTCGTTATAGACTTAGCTCTCAGACTAAGGCTCTTGACTCTCCTACACGTCCGTCGGTATTTATGACGGACACCAGCCAATCATATTCCAGTGAGGAGGAACACAAGTGTACACATATTCCATTATATCAATTGCATTAACAATTTTTTTTGAGAGATAACAATGATTCTTCCACTCAAGTCATGCTATTTAACCCTGAGAGATGAGAGGGATTCATGCCTTTTATAGGAATATTTGCGTGTAAGCGTATATAACGAACACGAATGGAATTCGAACTCGTCTCTCCTATTTCTCATTCCGTGCTGCTATCTATTACAACCATCCGCACATCCCCGACAGAAAAGGAAACGAAAAACAGGAAGCTTTTTTCCTTCCTTTTATAGTTCTGGACATCACCAGCCAGCAGACGGTCTTCGCAGACAAGGTTTGGGTAATCCCCACAGATTCATTAAAGTATTTCACTACATATTTAACTTTTCATCACTCTTACTGAAAAATATAGAATTTATAATCTCGAGAATTTTGTATCAAGTTTTAAGTTGTAGCCTTTTTTTTTTATAGAAAAAGAGAGGCGGTAAAGGGAAGAAGATTTAAAACAAATAAAGAAAACAAAAAAAATTAAGTGAGATAGGGAGAAGTATAATTAAGTGAGAGAGGGGGAGAGAGAAAATAGATAAGAAATGATAAAAGAAGAGAAAAAAGAAAGATTGATTCATTTGTTTGCTTAACGACATATCAACTCCTTATGGGTCATTTAATAATGAAATTTGATTTTTCGTGGGAGCTTTGAAGTAATAAAAACATCATATGTTATTCCGCTCTCGCAACTGAGTACGTGGTAGATGATACTCAGCTTTTGTGTACATACATTCTTGTGTGGACATGATTACTAGAGGCGACGATATGTGTGTTTTATGTTGTTGTTTTGTTGAAGTTATATTTTGGAATACAGTTTGATTTAAGCGGAAGCTATTCCTCGCCCGGAAAGGTGTCACCGGACCGTTATCCTGCGACTGCTCGCATCAAGCACAAAATAACTCTCGGGGCATGGAACGTCCGAACATTGAACAACTGGAGCCAGTTTAATAATGTTAAACAAGAGATGTACAGACTTAACATCAACATACTAGATGTATGTGAAACCAGGTGGCCAAACAACGGTGACTTTGTCAGCGATAAACACAAGATAATTTATGCAGGCGGCGAGAAGAACGACAAAGGAGTAGGACTAATACTAGATAAAACATTTAAGAAATGCGTTCTAGGATACCCCCAACTTCCTGAAAAAAAAACTCTGGTAGTGAAGTTGAAAGGGAAGCCGATCAACAAAGCAAGGAGGAAGACATCTGTCCTTCTTTACGTCAACGAATGTTAGACGATTTCCTCAAAGATGAAGAAGAGACTCCAGGCAACAGAGATATAATTCTACAGAAGGATGCTAAGGATATCATGGACCGAGCGTGTGAGCAACGATGAGATCTTAGAGAGGTTGCAAAGAAGGAGGAGAGCTTATACTTAACATCTAAGAAGAGGCAGCTGAAGTTTCTGGGACACATAATGAGGACGGAGGGCCTGGTGAATCTGATAGTCACGGGTCGAATAGGGGGAAAGAGAATGGAAAACAACGCGTGAAATACATGGCGGGCTTAAGCAAGTGGATGCCAGAACGTGGTTTGGACGAGGAAGCAGAGGGAAGGAACTAATTGAGTGCTGCAAGGGATAGAGGGAGGTAGAGAACCATGATCGCCGACGTCCTGAAAGGATATGGCACATAAAAAGAAAAGAAGGATATTATGTCGCTTAATGTGATGTAACTTCTTTTATGTTGGTTGTTTCGTTGGAATTTAAATTGATTTAGGTGAAGTCACTACAATCGGTTAATATGTGCGTATTGTTGGGAAATTTTTTATATAAAAATGTATTGTTGGTATTTTATTATAAAAATGTATTTTTATACTTTCATAGTATTTTTTTGTTTGGGGCGGGCACTATTTTCCCATAGCTAGGACCTTAACAGGTGTTACCACCCCTTGGTTAGGGTGGACTTGGGAACGACAGCAATTAAGAGGTGGTTCCATGTTCCTGAAAATCTACAATCTCCGATGAGAGACCTTGCTGCCGGATGTAGTTTATCGTCATACCCAGGACTATAAAAAAGAAAGAAGCAGAATGAATGGGAAACAGATTTGGGGAAAAAACATGAAAAAGAAAGATGAAAAGTGCAAAGAAGAGTGAAGATCACAAAGATTCACAACAAATGAAAAAGTCATCCTGAAAAATATGCAGATTAAAAAAAAACAGCTTGAGAACTATAAACGCTGAAATGTAAAACTTCAATATTTAAGAAATATGGCAGTATTAAAATGGCAGCTAAATGTCCAAGAATGTTGTTATTTGAAGAAAAAAGATTTTTATCGTCTTTGAGAGCCAGGCCGAACTGAATTCGAATAAAACAATATGTAGAGAAAAGAAAACAAGTAATTGAAAAGAAATACTTATTTAGTCATTGAGATCAGTGTTAAATTCATAGCAGATATTTTTGGGGGGAAATATATTTTTTCTTGCAATAAAAATGAATCATTGGAAGCAGTTTTAAGTGAAGTTATTGTAGTTGTTGGCAAAGATCAATAAATAAAATAAAATAATCTTAAATACCCTGAAACGTATCACCAACTTATCACGTTAACATCTCATGAACATTCTTGCATTCTTGAGGGCATGTTAATTAGAAAATTTCCTTTTTGAAAATAGCTACTTGTATAAGGAAAAACAAAAAATCCCAAACTCCTGTCGTGTCCATAAAGAAATAAATAAATAAAAAGTTAATTATACTGCCATAGTGTCAGTGTCATTAAAAAAATAAATAGAAATTAATTATAGTGTCAAAAATAATTATAATAAAATATTTATAACAATTTTAATCATCATTAAGTAACTTGTTAGGAAAAGATTCCATGGGTCACCGTTTGTTGAATATAGTTTCCGCTTTTGATGAGTGATGCGCATGCGCGACACTGTCATTTGGTACCAGATGTGTCTGATGTAAAAGCTTCAAGGTGGTCGTCAGTTATCTTGAATAAGATCTTGAATTCCTCCAATATCATCGCAAAAAAATGTATGCCCTGGTCCTTGTGTTTATACAAACAGCACGTATACCCTTCAAGTGCGACGCTTTTTATTCAACAAATATTCTCAATTTTTCAGATTGAGAGAAAAATTTGTTAGTACTATGCAAGGTCGGTGCGTATGACCCTGGGGTTCTGATTGGAGGCCCTGGACAGTGCTTTTGACCCTCGCTATCTTATCAACATTAGTTTTTTTCTACCTACATTTATAATACGTTACAAATTAAACTAAGCACAATTTACTATTAAAGGTTGAAATATTTTTTTTGCAAATTTTGACGGCATTCTGGGGTCTTTTTTTTCTCGTCTGAATTGGTGAAGTCTTGAAAAAACACTATATAAAATTCTCTATTTTTTATCCATAATGTTGAATGGGTTAAATTATTATTCACAAGAAAAATCTCAAGTTCATGTTAAAAATTGCTGCAAAATATTGTTGATTTATTTAAGATGGAATGATTTGTTACGAGATGTCTCAAATTTGTATTTACCGTATTTGACGCACGGGTGTATAAGACGCACCCCAATTTCAGCAGGTAAAATCAAGAAAAAATTAGTAAAATTAGTGAAAATTACTACTAAATGGTACAGCCTAGGCTATATTTATGAGGTATTATTTTAGTTAAACAAGCTATAATTAAAACGAAAAATAATAGAAAAAAAAAGAACACGAAAAGAATCTTTATTATATCAAGGAAACAAAATAAAAAATCAAGCAATTATTACAATTAAACAAAACAGTACAGTTCCCATTAAAATTTTATTCATCTTCAAATCCATAAAATTCATTTTCAATATAATTATCACCCGTTCCATTGAGAGCATTGCTAATGCCATTCTTTTAAAAAGATTTTCACCATTTCTCGTCTATTATCCCAAGCTTGCTTCACCCATTCGCAGACTTGTGCAATATTGTTTTTTTGTTTTTTGTTTTTTTATTCTTCCTACAAGTGTAAAGTCGTGATCAGGCATTGTCAGCCATGTGTTCCATTGCTCCTTCATGTTTAAGTCTAAGCTAATAGGAGTTGCCAGGTAGCTAATTTCGGCTGACTATCGCGAATTTTAAACCTACATACGGCATATAAGATGCAGGGGAATTTTAAAAGATATAAAAAGGTAAAAATAAGTGCGCCTTATTTGCAGTAGACACATTGTATTTATTTTCAATTTTTCTAGTTGAATTGTTCACCTATATTGCATATGATCCATTCATTGTACATAATTAGGTTACAATAAAATTTGTATTTTACATGAAAATTGTGATGTACTAGATTGGAGGCCTCGTATAATAGATTCGGGGTGGGGGAGCAGGAGACCATTGCACCGGGCATGGTACTATGATACGCAGTGCATCAAATAACTAAATGTATTTCAGAATGTTCTATCAGATTTTAGTACTATATATATATATATATATATATATATATATATATATATATATATATATATATATATAAAGATTAATACTTATAATAAGATAAAATTTGTCACAAGCTGATTGATGTTACCTCCAGCAATCGCTCCGTCCACTCGTCAGTAGGTTAAATTTATTTAAATAATTATTTAAATTTGATAGCTACCATTCAACTAATCTAAAGAAATCCATAATCTATAGCCAATGCTTGCGCATTAAAAAGAATTTGGTCGGATCTTAATGGTAATATTAGCTGTTTCCTTATAAGGATATATTTGTCATTCATTGACCGAGCACCCAGTGCTAAGGACTACGACATACGCCCATTAACCACTTTCGCAGCCAGAACTACCCCCTAAAAATAAAGAATATAAAAAAAAGATTCCTCAAAGAATAGAAATAGTATCAGTAGAAATGAAAAAGCACACCACGAACACCCATGGCGTTTGATTTTCGCTATAATATAAAAAAAAGTTTCATTTCCTCAAAGGAGACTTCCTAAATCTTCAACTAGATCCCATAATTAATAACGCATTTAACGAACCCCCAATTAATGCAAGACGACAACCACCCAGTATTTGTCTATATTTCTGAGATGAGGTATGATGTACACTATTTACATTATTCGGACTATTGTCCTCATTTTTGTTGCCATATTTATCACAACATTTCGGCCGCTGTACGCTCCGGCCTTCTTCAGGTTGTGGGAATGTCGAACTGAACCCTTTATTTCGCTCGCTGGGATAGACTGTTATAGTTCCACGTGCCATGTCTAATAGATGTCAGTTAAGGACACATGGCATAATGGATAAATTATTATTATTATTATAGTTATCATCATTATTTAATACTCTTCAATCTTCATCCTATATTCTCGCATAAATTCTCGTACATACACTTCTGTTAACACACTAATAAGACAAAATGAAAAAGTGTTCTCACCACACGTTTTACAAATGCTAACCAAGATTGTCGTCATCTGGCGAACTAGACCAAAAGAAAAGGTATAGGCCATAAGAATAAATATCTTTTATTTGATGCAGCAAAAGAAAGAATCCATTAAAGTCCGTTGCATTTATAAATTTAGTGCGGTTTATCTATATTATACATATATATATATATATATATATATATTTATCATATATATATATATATATATATATATCCATATAAATATATATATATATATATATATATAAATTTATATATATATATATCTATATATATATATATATATATATATATATATATATATATATATATATATATAAAAATCTCAAACATTGACGAAAATTTTGTAATTTAAAAAACTTTTCTGGCCTTCCACATATGTTCGATAAAAAAAAAATATACGAAGAATATCTTTTTTATTACGATATATATATATATATATTTATATATAGGTAATGGATTTTATTTATCAATTAATAAATTTAAACGTTATTTTTATATATATTGCTCATATTTGAGTAGATATATCATCTATTTATTAAACAGTATATTTATTTTTATATATATATATATATAATATTCAAAGAAATCTCATTAAAATAGAGCATATCTTTCTTTTAATAAGATTTCTCGAATATTCGATGGATTTATTTATTTAAAAATAAATTGATAAATAAATATACTGTTTAATAAATTTAAATGGACGCCTACTTTAATAATTTCGATGGTTTATCCACTAAAAAATAACGTTTAAAAAATGGACATATATAATAAAATAACGTTTATTTGAAAAATGAAAAAAATCTTGAAGCTTTTTAGTTTTAATTTTATGCTAATAGAATATATTTAATATTTCCAATGCTGTATTTCAAACTGAATTTTAATTGATTGAAATATTTTTTTAATTAGTAAAATCAATAAAATCATCCATATGGACAAATCTGACAACACATGATTCCCTTTTAATAAAAAAATATTTCAAAAATAAATATAATTTTCTGAAACTTTATTTGAGGAAGATTAGCTGATTAAAAGTTTAATTAATCTGATTTGAAACAAATATTACAATTACTTACTTTTAGTTTAAAATATCGCAGAAAAACATTGTTAATACGTCGGAAGGTGTTTTGTGAGGTGTTGACAATTCTCTCAATTGACTTATATTTGGGAAGTTTTTATAAGAGATGCATAACTGTAACAATTACTTGACGAATATTATTAGCTATTATCAAGGTTTTTTTTTTATTTTAACTGAAGATATAGACATTTCTATATGTGTATCTATAGTAATGCGAATGTCTTTTTTTTATTTTCGAAACACGGTCAGATACGTGAATCCTTCAACCAGGCTAAGGTACCAAAAATAGTCCTGAAAAACAGTGGTGGAGACACAGGGTTTCCCGAACAGACGGGTATATGACCCCCAAATAAATAATTTATGACCCCCCAGTTTTGTCCCCCCATCAGAAAGTTTCTAATAAATTGTCGGGAAATTTGTGAGTAGGGAAAATAACAATGTTTTCAGCTTTCATGTGTTTCAGTTGCTACAATCTTGGTTACTAACAAGAGACATTGTTGTAACATTTTATCGGATGATATGGTGTTTTAACTCTGCATCATTAATAACAACAAAGCGAAATATGAAACCAAAAGGGCAACAATTTCAGTCTTGCCTGTGTATCAATTCGCTGAGATACAATTTTCCATTGAGTGAGCGATATACTTTTGAATATATCTACTAGTGTTGGGATGATTAATCAGAATCAGAATCGAGAATCGGAAAAATCGAACTTTTGGGGTATCGAACGGTATCAGAATCAGAAAAATTTGTGCCTATTTTCCGATTCCAAAACGATTCTTTTAAATTTTTAACTTAATTTTCCATTATTGGTACTAATGAAAATATTTATTGTTTATTTAAAAATATAAATCACTAAAACTAAAAGCATAATAACATCAAAATACGATGTAAATTTATTTTACTTGTATAAAGAAAAACCAAAAAAATAAACTTTGCATAAATTCTCTAGGTAACCTTTAAAAAAAATGCAGTTGATTTACAATGTTCTGAAAAATGCTTAAAAATTAAATAGAACATTTTTGTCAAGAAAATACTTTCAAAACATCATTGATAATTAAATGGTACCCAGAAAATGATGCAACGGAAAATTGGACACCGGAAAATTAGCAACAGAAACTTATATCAACCATGAGCCAGTCGAGACTGTCGGATCTGGCTGTGCTGTCCATTGAAAACGAGCTTACAAGACAAACAGATTTTGACAATGTTATTGACCAGTTTGCCACAATGAAAACAAGAAAACATTTATTCTAAGACCATAGTATCAAATGTCATTCTTTTGTGTATTGCTGTGTTTTGTATTTAGTTGTTCTGAAAGTGAACAGTTGCATTTTTAAAAATCTTTTGATTTGAACTGATTATTTTGTGGTATTGGATTTTGTCTTGGATCATACATGTAAACAGTAACGTACCGGTCAGTAGAGTAAAAGCAGAGGTAGAGCATGTATGAAAATTTAGCTACAGCTAACCATTCAGCATAGGGTGAATCAGGGGTCATTGGGGTGACATTTGAGCGGACCACTCTGGGTGACGTTTACTCTAGCTACACTACTGACTCCATAAAAAGTTTAAGATAATTTATTTTCTTACATTATTTGTGGACTTTCAACAGTAGTAACAATTAAACTGGATAGTAAATGTAACACAAGGGAAAATAATGACATAATCAAGATGTTAATACACTACACTACTTCCAACAAAAAGTTAGGAAAGTGCCCATCAATACTAGAAAGAATGATAACAGCTAGTGGACTTGAAAAACCTATTTCCCTGAAAAATGTCTCAAGAGAAAGATTTAAATTTCTACTAGCAGTAACACTGACTGCTTGGTCCACAAATGCTGTACATTTCCTTATGAAGTAAATGACTAATATTACCATTACTATTTACCATTTCAAAATTAAATAAATAAAAAGGATAGCATCTGTGGCTGTCATTCATGATCATTAATTACCTTTTTAATTTGAATGATCAAAACTTGAATTTTCCTCCTTCTCCATAGAAAACTAGTGAAGATGAAGCTCAATATCAATGGTTTATAAAATATGAAAAATAACCATTGCACCATTTCAATGGTTCATGATGGCAATAAATAAATAATGTGCTTCAAAAACAAAAATGAACAACGCTTTTGAAAACTTATGTTCTCCAAATAGATAAAATTTTCTTTGAATTTTTTTTATATTTTATATTTCTTGTAATTTACTTTTTGATCAAAATTTTATCAGAATTTGTTTCTTGTGGATAATTGTGTAATTTGAGCTATACATGATGTCATGTATTACTTAAGCATATCAGAAGAAATCTCATGAAAATACAATTCTCTTTAAATGGCCAACTGTTCTAACAAACTTTCCTCTATTTTACCTCGACTTTATGAATTTATGTGCAGTACTAGATTGGCAGTTAGATCTCATCATTTTATAGTTGAAATTGCTAGATGTAACCATAAGTTCTATGCTAACAGTTTCTTTTATTACACATCTTACCTTTGGAAAACTCTCTTCCATCTCTATGCATTCAACTTTCATCTTAAAAATACAAAGTCAATTGTTATCCACTGTTTTCTTGATTTCTTCTTCTCTTTTATTGTTTTTGTTCCTTAATAATGTTTTTCTTTTTCTTTCACACTCAGTAACCCCCTTGTGTCTTATGAGCTTGTTTGCAATGAAATGATTAAAACAAAAATGTTCACTTCATCTCTACAAGCAGATTCATAAAGCTCTGAAAACTTCAATTAATAGATTTTTAGCTTAATGATGAAATTCCCAAATAAGCATGGGGAGGGACAGAGAAAAGAACCACAAGAAATCAATGTGAAAATGTCCCAAAGATGTCTCAAGATGCCCCTTGCTTGAATGCATAAAAGATGTACTGTATTTCTTTACTTTCTAATACAGAGAGAGACCAAAAAAATCCGAATGTACTTTGAAAGAATTGTGTTTGTTAAAAATAAATATCTCTTTAAATATCTCCTTTTTGTTGTTACTTTAAGTGAAAAAATACAGTTCATTTTTATTCTATTCCTTTTATTTTTAATTATTTTTTACTCAATCATTCATCTTATTATTTATTACTTTATTGCTATTTATTATCCCCTGAAAATTATGCTAAAAGGGCTTTGAGACAGAAATAGTGTAGACCAGTAAAACATTTTATTTGCACTTTACTTGTTAATTTTTACACGGGCTGTAAAAGATTTTTTATCTATTTTTATGAAAAGAATTTTTAAGTTTGTTTTTATTAAAAGTTTCTTAAAATAACTTTAATGAAAAACTGATACAGAATGAACATATTGTCTAGTGTATTTTTCTAAAATGGTTATCACAAGAACAAGACCAACAAAAAGAAGGATAGAGGAGAATAATCTAGAAGGGGGAGAGATTATAACAGAATAATATGAGGGGGAATAATTACAAGAGAAAGGAGAGTTAGTGTTAACATTTATTGTTAAGGAAAATAATGAGGTGGATGAAAGGGATAAGAATAAGAGACAATTGTGGGAGAGAGACTATAAAGAGGAAAAGTAAAGAAAACAGGAAAGAGAGAGAGAGGGTAGTGGAGAAAAAAGAAAGAACAGGTATGATAGAAATGAGGAAGAGGAGAAAGAGAAGTGAGTATTAAAGATAAGAAAGGTAGAAATAAAGAGACATAAATGGAGAAAGAATATGAAGTGGGAATGTAGAGAGAAGGAAAGGCATTCTAAAAAGGAGAAGAAGAGGACAATGAGGAGAAGATAGGCTATAATAAAGAGATGAGGAGAAGGTAAGGATGGGGAAGTGATTTAGTAAAATGAGAATTAAAACTTGTGAAGAGAGTATCAACATTGAGCTTGAATGATGGAGAGGAAAAGAGGAGGAAAAAGATGTTAGTCTTATTAATGGAATGGAGAGAAAATGTGTGAGAGAATAAAAAGGTTGATGTTCAGAACTGATGAGGATGGGAATGCTATGAAGAAGAAGAAGCGTTGTTGATAAAAATAAATGTTAGGAGAAACTGATGGTGGGCTGTTGAAAAGAAAAAAGATTTATGAGTGAAGAAATTAAAGAGAAATAATAAGAGAAGAAAGGAGATACTAAAATGTTAAGAGAGAAGGAAGAGACAAGAAAGAAAGATATTGTATAGAGGAATGGTTAGAAGAAAACAAAAAGAAAAGAAAATAGGTTCTAAGGAGGAAGAAGAGAAATGGTTAATGAAGTGAACAAGACAGAAAAGATGAGAGTATAATAAACAGGAGGGTAAGAGAATGGTTGAAGGGATCTAATGATGAGATATGCTCCAAAAGTAAAATTAATGCTAGCAGCTCAGTTACAAAATAATATTCCCAAATCTTAAAGTGCCATACACCTCCAAGATTGGATCCTATTTATTTGCATCAAGAGAAACTGATGAAAAGAAGGGACTTATTTTTTTTTTTGTTTTTTTTTTTTGGGGATATTCTTTCTTCTTTCCTTTCAATCCACTAAAATAAAATTAATTTTTTGTTGTTATGAGAAGAAAGGTAGGACCAGATTTGGGTTGGGAAGGCAGTGTTCAGGTTTCATTCTTGTTCTTTTATTTCCTTCTTTTTAACTCTTTTCCCTTTACTACTTGTCTCTTTTTATTTTTTTGCCCAAGAAAAAGAAATTTTGACTAAATGAATTTTAATTTAAAAAATAACATACAAAAACACTATCCCATCCACCACCACTGCCACCACCCTCTATCTGTTTAAGCAGAAGATAGTTTAAATTTTTTTTCCTCTCGTTTGTAATCTTTTCTGTTAATATCATTAATTGAGATAGTGCTTTTGAAAATGTTTTGCAAAGAAGACTAGTTTGTTGCTGTCAATTTCTTCACTCTTTCACAGCCTTCAAAGACAACTTGAGGTATTTTAATCTCTATTATTTCTGCTTGAACAACAGAATAAAAAAATCAGGTTTCTTTCTTGCTTCTATTGTTTTCTTCTTTTTTTCTTCATTTTAATTATCATTACTACCATTATTGGTAGCAGTAGCATAGCTGCTGCAACTATTATTGCTACTTCTCATATTATGATTATTTTTAATATTGAAAGTGCAAGTAATTGTAAGTCCCTACCCAACAGGCAGGGTAAGTTCTGTGTATCAGCAGTTCATGTTGAACCTCATTAAAAAAAATTCCATTTTTTTAATATACACCGAGTTGTAAAAATCTATGCCTTACAGAGGAAAACTTGCAAAATTGCATGTTATTCCCAATGTATAATGTTACACATCAAACAACATATTTTACATCTAAAATTAAAAACAAAAGATAAAATGCCAGAATTTATTTTGAGGAATTACCTTCATTAAGAAAATGCTCTGTAAAAGTATCTGCTTACTTCTGTATTAGAGAGCAAATGTAGTATTGAATTTATTTATCATGTCTGGTTTAGTGTTTCGGCTATGTATCTAGAGATTCTTGAAAAAAATTCAAAGAAGAATCTTTCATTTTATCAGTCATGACCTGACATCTCAGCTTCAATCACTTTCCCACCACCATAATATAGCCTCACAGTATCTTTTTCAATAAATCTAATACTAAAGAGTGAAGGATTCATTTGTGATCGAACCATACGGTTTCTAAAGTTCCGCAGGTCAAGATGGTGGAGAACGACCATCTGCAATTGACAATCAACATTTGAAAAGACTAGTTGAAAGCCCACGTCAAAATGTCAGAGAAATATCTCAGATAATGTCAGCATTTCAACAATATCGAACCATCTCAAGAAAATTGGCAAAGCAACAAAATTCCATAAATGGGTTCTACATGAACTCAGTGAATGTCAGAATTCGACATTTTGAAGATGCTGCATCTGTGAAATTCAAATGATTCATTTCTTGATTGAATTGTGACTTGTGATGAGAAACGGACTCTTTATAATAAGCATAAACTACCCACCCGGTGGCTTGATCATGATGATGGACCTAAACACTTTCCAAATCCGACATTGCACCAACAGAAGATTATAGTGACTGTCTGGTAGTCCGCCATCGACGTTACTCATTAATGCTATCTGGAAATCTAACCAGAACATCACTGCCGAAGTTTACTGCCAGCAACTGGATAAAATGCACCTTCAGTTAAACAAAATGCTCGGACACATTTTACCAGGATGACGCTGCAGACGCTCACCGACTTGGGATAAGAGACTTTACCAAATCCTCAATAGTCCTCTAATCTCTCGCCCATATCATTTTTTTCAAGAATCTTGATAATTTTTAAACCAAAAGACATCCCATTACAAAGAAGATGTAGAAACTTCATTTCTAAGATTTTCTTGGCATCCAAATCTTTAGAGATTTATCTTAAAGGCATAAATAATCTTGTAACTAATGGCAGCAAGGTATAGACTCAAGGATGGCCAACTCATGCGCATGCGCCATAAAGTGGCGCATTGATGCTTACAATGGCGCATTGCAAACTTTTGATGAAAAAGAACCAAGCCACTTCTACTCATTCATTTCTCTCTCAGTGATTTTATATTTATTGCACGTCCTTGGCCAAAGTGCTAAAAAGGATACGCCCCTGGTCATAAACATATATTTTTCAAATAAATAGATTTTATTATAACTTTAAAATATGTCCATATTACAACACGTACTGAAAGGAAGTGTTTGTGAGGCGCATTTAAATTAATCGTACAAAATATTGGCGCATGGAATCAAAAGGTTGGCCACCCCTGGTATAGATGTTCAGGTTTCCTGTACTGGTTGATATGAAAACTGTTTAAATAGATTAATTCAGGAATCAAAGTTGATTCTCAGAGCGGACATTATTTTTCGAACAACCTAATAGATAAAAACTTATAATTAATGCCGGGATTTTTATTTAAGTTTGATACTTATTACTGGATTTTACGGTGAGTATTAATGAGTTAAAACAAAATCTTAAAATACCACATTTCAGGTATGCTAAGACGCATTTTTCCTGAAAAATGCCCTCAAGCATCACCCTGCATCTGAGCACTGAAAGGTCAAGTTGTAGAAGCCTACTCACGAGATACAAGAAATCACGAACGCTAGCCATATAAGTCTACAATTATTATTCATCTATATATATATATATATATATATATATATATATATATAAGTTATAGCCCTGTTTGTTTATAGAACTCCTCCTAGGGTTTTCGAGATAGACCCCCCCCATAACCATATATATTCTTAAACTACATAAGCCAGTGTACTTGGATAATTATATTTCATTTTGATGAAAGGGGGTCTCCGGAGAGCACAACAACCAACCAACCACTGAAAATCTTTTTCCTCTTTGATTTAAATTAAATTTAAATTTGAAAAAGAGAATGACTCCTATTCAAAATATGGAAGGAGAAAGTCAGAAGATGGAGGTCACATAGTCAAGATCATTGAGTAATATTGAAACGCATTGTTTTCCTCCATAAATTATAACAACGATTTAAAATCAATCATCATTTGTTTTTTTTACAAAAAAAAAAAAGTATGACACACAACAAGGCGCGGATAATTCGGCTAGTATATAATAAATACCGTATATCTTGTTAGTATCATACAATATATATTATTTTTTTCGAGTATTGATGATAACCAGTAGGCAGCTTCCTACTAGGACTGTTCATCTAGGAAAGTTAAACTTTTCCTTCATTCTTTACAGAGACTTTTAAGAATATTACTTGAGTTCGCATTTTTTTTTTCATGAATTATCCTCGAAATTGTTACTAAACGAAAATGTTACCGATGGAAGTTCTATATCGTTTTGTTTGTTCACTATTTTGTTTGTCTATTTTCGCAAACGATTCAATACTTATAGTTTTGTTCGTCAGTAGACAACACCTTCTCAATTTCAAAGGACGACTCCCTAACAATATCTTTTACCCACAGTCGGGTACCAGTTGTATATTTTTAAAGAATATTTAGTAAAGTATTACAACACCTAATACCCCTGGGAAAGGTATATGAATCCTCTTCTTCTCCTCCCCCTCCCCCATCTATGAGTAAATAGCAGGTCAGACTGGGTTCTATAGTCTTGGATGGCCGCTGATCTACCGCAGAAAGAAAAGGCAACCTAATGTGGAAAAATTTGCCTCGTCAGTCATATATCGAAAGGTACATTATCGATAAACGTGTATCAAGCATGGCACATAACTGACCGACTGATTACAACACAAGGTTGATATAATTCAAAATTATTACATTTGTAATTATTACAATTAATGTTAAATATAAAACAAATTAAATTCACAGATGTGGTCACTCACTCGCGTACTGACAACGTGAAGTTTTGCTTACTCCACAAATTAGATAATTAAATAACTAGAAAGTGAGATTCAGATATAAAATTATTAGTTTCACTTTTTAAGGGAACTAACTCTACTTCTAAAAAATTATTCTGAACATTGTCATCTTAAAGTTACTTCCCTTGGACAATAAACGCCATGGGAGCCAAAATTGTTGAATAGAAAAAGATTGCATGCTATTTTTTTTTAATCGCTTTATTTTAAGAACAGTTTTGCTGCATTGTTGTTATTATTGCAAATAATAATAATAATAATAATAATAATAATAATAATAATAATGATGAAAGTGAATCGGATAGGGTTGATGATTTAGAAATATACGGGTTTGAAGATAATAGATTGTATTTAAGGCCAATAAAGGCATACGGACATATTACGTTGAAACACCGGGGATCACCGGAGTTAAGCAACGTCAAGCCTTGTCAGTACCTAGATAGGTGACCGCTTGGGTATGCCAAGATTAACTTTAAACGTAGATTGTGCGAAATTAGTGTAGTGAATAAGAGCAGGAATTAATTCCAGTCAGGTTCATGTATTTACATTACCGTATCTATGAGAAAGTATGGGTCATCTCACTATCCCCATCTATAAATTAAATAACAGAAGACTTTCTTTTGTCTTTAACTGTCGTTAATGTGGAACACATGGCAATCATTGTGTCTAAAAAAAATTCTTACAAACTAAAAATATTTTCTGGCTTTCCATGACATACAAAATGTTGATAATCCGTATAAACAAATCAATCAAGTCCACCAGAGACTTGGTTCCAACAACCTGAGCATATGTGTGTGTGTGTGTATACTGGATAGGTGACTGCTTGGTCATTTCAGATTTAAGCTTGGATGATGCAAGTGGTGTAATTGAATAACAGCCGAGTTTCAATTACAGCCAGGTTCGTAATATTTACGTACGTGTAAATAGCTTTGGGAAAGGTATGGATCCATATCTTCTCCCCCATCTATGAGCTAAATAGCAGGAAAGAGTTTAGCCTTGGTCGTTAATTAGTAGGACTTGTATCAGTAAATTATTATTATCTAAAAGTTAATTATTACAATCTAGACATATTTTCAGATAACCTACAAAATGTTGATAATCCCTAAAAACAGATCAGTCACTATCTGTACATTAAATGCAGTGGTAAATTGATCTCAGATTTCTTCAAGAGTTGCGCTGGCATCGGTATGACTAACAATCCCCCGTCTCTAGTGGAACGAGGAAAGGGGTTAATGCCGTGGGTAGTTGTTTTCCGGGACATAGGACCTCTCAGTATTTTTCCCCAGCTCCGTCCCTGTCCGCGGACAGAGATGAAACTAAGTTGCACTTTGCCCGAAGGCAGAATCTCAACTGATAACTGCGTAGTAGTTATATTATCTCCCTCCCCACAATTCGTTAACCTTTAACAATCTGCATTATTTATATTACTTCCCTTTCCCTTGCATTCTTTTTCAAGACCTCTCAATTGCAGTAACCTTATTGTTAATTTCGCCCAAAAGTGTTTTCTGTTGTCATAGCAGGATATGACGACACAACTATGAAATTCAAATAAATACAAATTCAGGGTTCAGAGTCACCTTCAGGAACAGGATAAACTTTTTGCTCAGCAAATGAAGTGGCATACAGAATGATAAAGGTTAAGTACGCAGTTGTCAATGAGGTGGACACAGTTTCAAACTTGACATCTGCAAACAGAAACAAGGCACAGATAACTTGACATTTGTAAATAAAATCAAAGTGCAGATAACTCTTTAAGAAGTCAGGGATAGATTTAACAGTGTAAGTATTTATCAGTGCGTCTACGTCGCAACGGAATGTGACACAAGGTTGAGTTTAATGTGGGTTTACCGGCAATGCTGTAGAAAGATTCTCAAGCAGCCTTGGAAGTTCCCCTTTTTGGAAGCGCCTCAGACGCCAGGCAATAAACCCACTTTCCCCCTGGAGGTGAGGTACAACCTGGAGTGGGGCCTCCCTGGGGCTTGAACTGTTATTTTTCAACTTCTCGGGTATTTGCGAACTCTTCCGCCGGATAAGTATTAGATTTAACATTGTATTTAAATTCTGAACAAGATCAGCTACTTCTAAGATGATTCTTTAAAAAAATCAATATTTTTCGTATTTGACAAATGTCGTGGTTAAGGAAGTTCTAATGAATGCTAACCTCTAAAAATTATTCCCTCTATTATTATTATTATTTTACTTTCGATTTCTGGCGTACATTATTTTCCGGGTCCCGCCCAGGGACTTAAGGCGGAAATATATTTGTTACCCTTCCACTGACAAAA
>CAHIKZ030000541.1:1337500-1426249 GCA_903632075.3 Acanthosepion pharaonis | reverse complement strand
TTTAATAATGGTTTGACATGCACATATAATTTGAAATTCAAGGCTTACGTTCACATCCCGTTAAAATACAAGTTCGCGTACGATCACCGAAGTTAAGCAACATCAAGTCTGTTCAGTACCTAGATAGGCTACCGCTTGAGAATACCAGTTGCTGTAATCTTGGATGTGAGGGTGGTTTAATGGATAATGTCTCGGAAAATAGAGCTGAGTTCCAATTCTGGTTGGGTTCGTTATATTCACTTCAGTAAAACTTATATTAATATCTCTAAAAATATTTTTACATTCTAAAAAAACATCGATAAAACGAAGCAATTTGCAAATTCAATATTTTATTAAATTATTTCTGTCAACTTAGGGGATGAAAATCTATCATTGTTTCCACTATTCACATTCAGAATACTGTCTTCATTATCACAACGTTTCGGCCGTTGTACGCTCCGGTCTTCATCAGTTTTATACCGATCCGGGTAATTTATAGGGTATTCCGAACTGAACTGTTTATTTAGTCTACAGGAGTCTAGGGATATCTAGTCTGATACTTTTTTGGCACTGCTCATTTATTGCTCGGCCCGTTCCTACTTAATACAAGTAGACGCTGCCAGGCTTAGGGATTCAATTCACATTTAATATGTCACCAAACCAACGCTATAATCCACAAGGCTATAATGTTGTGATGGCAAAAAACAAAAATGAGGAGTATAGCCCGTATGTAAATAGATTAAATAATTATTAAAGTCTGTCCCGAACTTTGACACATATACGAATAAATATATTTGGGCACATTTACAAGCATAGGTACACACATTTTCTACCTATATTCTTTACATGTGCTCACCTGCATATCTATTTTATAATTAATTTTTATTGTTGATTGATTAAGAAAAACATACCTTTATAAATACAGTCATACCCACGCGTACACGCGCAAAGAGATTACAATTCAGAAAAAATCTGTCAACACATTAGTGAGACGAGAGAGAATAAATTAATCACGAAGGAGATTCCCTTAGATCTATCGAATTCTTTTAACAACTTGTGGCATAGGAGGTCGTTTCACATGCTATCCAGATGTGAGGGGTTTTTTTTTCCATTATCAAGTCATTACTATTGAAGCAAGTTTATGAAGGTCGTCGATAACGGTCAGTTTTCTGAAGCCAATCAATGCAGGCGTTCTCCAAGGCCCCCTTATCGATACTACCCACTTTCTGTTCTACCCGAATGATCTGCCTATGATCATATTCAGATCTCATCTATGCAGATGATACAATTGTGTATGGGTGAACCTCCATAAGTCAAGATAACGAAGGCTCACCTTTCCATTTTCTGGCGGCTCATTAAGGGAAGAACTGGCTTCTCACATTCAATACCTTAATCATGGGTATCCCGATAAACTACATCCGGAGGCAAGGCTTCTGATCGGGAAATTGGAGGCTTTGAAGAGCATGGAACTACCTCTTAATTACTGTTGAGCTACAGGTGCTATACTAAGAGTCCTCTACTACAGTTAGCTTAAATGCCGTCTGATAGGGTGTTTTTTAAGCTAGCTTAAAAAGGAAAATAAGAGTTACTCCCCTTGAACCATAAAATCAACGATAATGGCTAGTATAATGTATTAATATATATATTTTAACCTCGCATAATCTGGCAACCCTGAAACTGAGCTCCTTGCTTCTAACTTTTCTAGGGCTTTTGAAAGAGCTATGAATCATTGAAATCGAACCAGTGGGAGCGGAGGAGTTGCTTGGCGACACACACGCACAGATACACACACATACACTGTAATTTATATATAAGATTACCAACAATACATCTATAAACCTGAAAGAACTCTTGCATAGCATCAATCCATATATTCTACAATTTCGTAAAGAAATCAAACAGTATTCCAAAATATAACTTCAACAAAACTTGCAACATAAAACACGTATCTTCACTGTTTCTAGTAATTATAGACGGAAGCCATGTAAACGTCAGTGATAAAGTAACTTAATTCAAAATGCCATCTCTGTACCGATTACATTACAAAACATACTTTTAATTTTATCAAGAATTGAATAGGTGCAAATGGCCAGATATCGCATCAGTAGTCAATGTATGGACGAAAGGTAGATTTTAAAAAATGGATTCTGACGCGAAGAATTGTTTAGCACGTCACAGTGAACCAACTTTCCTAGCCATAAATCTAGCAATTGATTCATTTCTTAAAAAAAATTAATGACAAAGTGGTAAAATCTTTTGTACGACGTGTTTCATCCATTTTGAATTTATCGGATTAAGGTAATGTTTAAATTGATGCAACTGCACATGCGCATAAAAGGAGAGGCGTCCCTGAAAATTTAAACTTTTAAGCTCCTTCTTCTTAAATACTAAAACAATAATTATTTTTTTCAATTTTTATAGATATAGATTAGCATTAATTAAATTTTTCTCAAACGTTTTGGCCGTTGTGCCCTCCGGTCTGCTCCGTTGAATCTGGGTAACCTGCAGGAAATTCTGAACTGAAACATTTATTTATTACATAATCTATGTAGGTAGACTGTTCTCGTTTCACTGCTCATATCTAGGCACATCGTCTAGTTCTTATTTTTATTTAGTTATGTTCAGTTATTGCTCGTCCGTTTCAATTAAGTTGAAGTACACACTGCCCAACTCAGGGATTGAACTCACAACGACTATTTCACCAAATTTAAAAACCTATGCTTTTATCCACTAGGCTATTTGTTCTGTACGTTACCCAAATAAATATGTAGCTGAGAAAGGCCGGAGGGCAAAACGAGCGAAACGTTATGATATTAACAATAAAGATGAGGACAATAGTCCGAATATAAATTGTGTAAATATAAATCCTTATCCCAGAAATTCAGACAGAAACATTTTTAATGATTTGAATGTTTCTTTTTCTTATTTTGGGCCATTTTGCATCCTTTTACAACTTATTGCAATTGGTATTCTCATATTCAATGGAGTTGATATACTTTACTGTTCAACTCTACAGTCTTGGATAATTCTTTACAGATTCGTAAACAATTGTTTGAAAAGATTTGAAAAGATTTGTTGACTCTTTGTATTTAGAAAAGACTTAGTTACACTGAGTGCACTTTTACTGGATCTGTTTAGTTACTTTTGATAATGAGATTAAAAAGAAAGTTATTTCTGGCTTAGTGAATTTAATCCTATTACTTGTCAAGTGTTTTATATGCATGTACGTTGGCCAACAGATTGATTTTATAAAGCATATACATTTAAAATAAACAGTGCTTTTATTACTTGTATTATTATAGGAATTACTACTGCTATTACTACTACTACTACTACTACTACTACTAATAATAATAATAATAATAATAATAGATTTTATACTTCTGTAGTTTATAAAGTTTCTAGAAGTACAATAGTTTTACTCTGGTTTCATAGCGCTAATTTTTTCCGATGCTAGACTTTTCAGCCGAAAACCTCCGTTTTCTCAGGCCTCTCTGGATTTGCAAAAGCAATTAAACACATAATTAACACTTGTGAAATGTTTACCTTTAATATCATTTCAATATACATATTAATTTTGACCAAATTAGTTTTTTTTTTTTTCTGAAGGGTTAAAAGCATTCATTTTGTTAATAATTTCATATTAAAAATATATTTGTTTTCGTCGGTGCCGAGCTGAGGGAAGTAGAGGAGAGCTGTGTTTGAGCTACTGTCGGGTTCGTTACATTCAATTTATGGGAAAGGCATGAATCTATCTCCTCCCCTAGCTATGAATTAAATAGTAGGTCTTGAAAATAAATAGTAGGTCTGGAAAATCATTTTTATTCTCAAAACATTGTTAAAGCAGTATTCACCAGCAAAAAATAATTATTCTTACACTTCAAAATATATTTCGATTTTAAATAACCAACAAAGGGTTGATAAGCCGTAAAAACAAATCAATCAATCATAACTTTTACCTACAAAACTTATAAATAAATAAAAATAAAAATGTAAGTATACAGCTCTATGTATGAACGTATGTATGTCAACAATGTAGACTTCTTGTGGTGTACAGTTCCACAGTTTCACCATGCAAGGTGTTAGAAGAACGGGAAATTGTGGAGGGCTATTATCGCCAACGCCCTAAAGCGACACGGTACATAGAAGAAGGAGCTTGTGTAAATGGCTGGCAGAACAGTGATTGGATAAGATAGCGAAAGGAAAAAAATTTACTAAGAATTACAAAGGACAGGAAATTGTGGAGAGCCATGATCAACCACGTGTTGAAGAGACACGGCATATAACAGTAGTAGCCAGTAAATACAGTTTACTATTAAACCAGTGAAAGTTTAGGGCTAAGTCGAAATATTCCCTGAAGCTACTCACAGCAGCATTTAATTTTAAAAATGATTGATATATGTATTATCATATTTTGAAACTTAGAGAAGAGCGCGATTTAAGAAAAGATAAGCCAGAGAGTTCAATAGTATTTCGACAGTACGTCTGTTTTATTCATGTTATGTTTATCAATTGTATACAAAAATGATAAGTCTTTGTGCAAACGTCACTTGTCTTGGGAAAAACGGACGTACTGGTAATCAATACGTCAAAACAAATGAAACTCAGGCAGAGTGAACGGCAACTGAAAAGTGAGTAACATGATTCTAATCAGAGTCTTTCTATATTTCTAGATGAGGTATTATGTACATTATTTACATTATTCGGACTATTGTCCTCATCTTTGTCGCCATATTTATCACAACGTTTCGGCCTTTGTACGCTCCGGTCTTCTTCAGGTGGTTGGAATTTCGAACTGAACTCTTTATTTCGCTCACTGGGGTAGACTGTTCTAGTTCCATGTTTGATGGATGTCAGTTATCAGTTATCTCCTGCTAATTTCCCTCTGAAAGTTCTCCACTGCCTTAACCGGGTATTGAACTCACAATCTGTCACTGGATCTAACCAACGCCTTTATCCACTGTGCCATGTGTCCTGACACATGGCACAGTGGATAAAGGCGTTAGAACAGTGACGGGACCCAAAGAGTGTCGGCGTATTGGGCGGCGTATATTAAACAGGAGACAAGTGCAATTCCCACCTTCTAAAGAAATCATAATGTTTCTCTTTGAATTTGCGATAAAATTGACTTGATCTGTGTTTGAAAAGAATGATAGGCGAAACAAATAAAAACAAAATAAAAACATCAAATTTTAACAATTTACACTATTTACATTGTTCTTAATGTTGGCTCATCTTTATTGTCATATTCACGACGATGATATACCTTGGAATTTCTGGCCGAACCCTTTATTCAATATACGGGTGTAGATTGTTCGAACAGAGCAAGGATTCAAGACATCAGTATACCGTAAGCCAACAACCACCGGAAAATACCTCAACTTCAACATCTACCACTGATATAAAGTAAAGAAAGGATCCGCTGCCTACAGAATCGAGCAAAGTGGTGACACAGAGACATATGAACAGGTAACATTCAGTACCCTACAACGTAACAACTACCCGGCGAACATGACAGTAACTAACACCAACTGGGATAGAAGAGTACAAGAGGATAACAACACTCAGAACACAGCCTCAATCTGGCCACCCTATGTGAAGGGAATACAAAAGATCTGTGTCCAATATAACATCAGAACGGCCATCAGAAGTAGTTCAATACTTTGTATGCACCTCTTCGGAGTAAGACCTCCCATAGAGTAGAACTAAGGACTGTATGTACGCCATCTTATGCAGCTGTGGAAAGGAATATAACGGAGAAACAGGCTGCCACCTTAATTTAAGAATACAGGAACACCGTAAAGCCGTAACACGAGGGGAAATGGTAAAAAAGACATGGCTGACCACATAGTGAGAGAAATGGGAGATTACCGCCCCCTGTCGATGAAGATGAAATAATAAGCAGGGAACATCATGGGAAAATACAAAAACATAAGGAATCATAGCATTTGCTACGCCACAAAAATCTCCTAAGCCGGCTATATTGTTTACAATATGGGAACTAATAACACAGAGAGTTAGAAAAACATCAATAACAAAAAATTGCGATATGGGCTCTGACAAAAATAGAGTCATTATGTTTCTAAGTCCCCGAAATGTATAGACTGTTGTCGCTATGGAGACATTTCCCAAGGGGATAAAATGCTGGTTGAGGTAATCTAGTGAAAATACCTGGCCTCAGCAGAGATGAACAAAAACTTGGAGGGTTGACTTTAGTAAGCCAACTCTCCAAGTAGTAGACAGGTATACTCGGAAAAGGGTAGCTATTATTATTATTATTATTATTATTATTATAAGAGAATTAAATGAAACTGACATATCCAGAAAAAGTATGGAATGTGGAACTACAATCCCCAACCCGTGAAGTAAATAAATGTTTAGGTTTGAAATTCAAACGTACATCATCTGAAGAAAGTTGGATTGTACAACGGTGGAAACGTCGTGAATATGACAATAAAGATGAGTAAAACAGTCTAAACAATGTAAATGGTGGAAATAGAATAGATCATCTCAGAAATAAAGACAGAAATTTTAATCAAATACAAGAGTTCACACCCAAAGTTCTATTGGATTTTCAGATCGTTATACTCGAGAAAACACTCACAGAAGAGGAAAAATCTGTTCGTTGTGCAACAACATGAATAAAGTCAATTCTATCGCAAACATACGATTTCTTAAAAAGGTGGCAATTGTACTGATTCCCATTTGATATACGCCGCTCAATTTACCAAGCATGACTTGATTTATGTGCGTTGCACAGCGGAAAACTTAAAAGTTTCAATGGTCACAGATACTATGTCAAACACGACAATGTGACATCAACGGAGCTTGTAAAATTTTATTACAAACGACGATCACCATCAAATTACTCACGTTTCAGTTGCTTGTCATTCACGCTGGCTGCGTTTCATTCGTTTTGACGCGTTGATTACCAGTACGTCCGTTTTTCCAAAGACAAGCGTAGTTTGTACAAAGATTTAAATTGTTTTACATTTTTTATTACTTTTATACTTGTGTACAATTTTTAAACATGACTTTAAGAAGACTGACATATAATCGAAATATTGTGGAATATTGTCAAACGCTGTTTTTTTCTTCATATTTTCTTAAATCACGTTCTTCTCTAAGTGTTGAAAAATATTGGAAAAGTTACGTCAATGATTTTATTTGTTTGTATAATAATAATAATAATAATAATAATAATAATAATAATAAATAAATACATGAGATAGAAATTATTGTGACGTGGATTACCTGCTATTATTTGAGTACTGGGTAGGATATCACGAAGAGTAAAAAAATATGAGGTTCAAATTCCTGGTATCCCTAAAATATATGAATTACAAAAATCAGACTCATAGTACTTCTCAGATCTTGCGTAGAATTCTCTCCAATCAGTGACCACAATTATATTTTTTTCTTTCTCTGGTTGAAAGGAATCTCAGCTGTTTGCCTCTTCTGACAAAAAACAAACTTGTCTCTAGTTGAGAGTTGGGGCAAATTTATACGGCACAAAGCAAGGTAAAAAAACACATTAATAATAATAATAATAATAATAATAATAGCTACTCTTTTCCGAGTATACCTGGCTTTTGTTCATTTGAGTTTGTTAACCATCCACCGAGTTAAACTGTAGTTTATACTGCAAATAGGTTTCACAAACATTAGTTCGAGTCCATAGCAGAGAGCACACAGTCTATCTTGATCAAAAGTTTCAATAAGACAAGTGAGCTCAAACCTTTGCTCACGATAACATGCTGCTGATTCCGAGCGGTTTCGTCTACCTAATATTATATACACGTAAGTTCCGCTCATTGTAACATCTTAGGGAGCCGAATTGGGGTATAAATGCCAATATTCTCACAGTCACTGACTACCTGATGATTGCATGGGAACGCATTGAACGATTAGATCATTGTTCACTGAGATGTTATTTAGAAATATATATATATATATATATATATATATATATATATATATATATATATATGAAAATAATAAGAAAGAGCAGTCAGATTTGTAATACACAGTTCTTTAGCATTTATTTTTAAAACCAGTGCTCAATACAGAGTAGAGCATAATATTATAATATTATTTAAAAATATATATTCATCGCGACACAGAAATTACCATGTTTCGGAACTAAAAACTAAACTTTAAATTAAACTTAGAATTAAAGTTTTTGTTCCTTTCTCAAGCGATGTTAAATAACTTTCGAAAAAATGATTAACATTTTTTAAGCTAAATAGTACTATACTGTTTAAGTTGGATGGGGAAAGTGATTACAAAATTTGAAAATGTGTTGCGTTTTTTGACGAATCATGATACAGGTCTATTGATGGCAAAGTATAAATATAGGTTAAGGGTTAGGTGTGGGTTTGTAATTTCTGCCTTCCATATTTTCGATACTGGCTTCCTTATATGAGGATGTGTCATCCTGTCTTGTTTTTTTAAGGGCATATATAAGATAAACTACAATACATTAACATTTTTATTTTTTTTATTTTATTTTATTTTTTTATAAAATACATTGGGATTGACTTAAAGGGGCTTCAAATATGATTAAATTATATATTATATAATTATATTTTATTTATAAAGATCTCTAATAGTATATTTATTATATTTATCAGTATCCTAAATACGGTATTCTTAAAATTAAGATTTAAAATTTAGGAATTTCATTACGCATTTTTTACTTTCTTACTGTTGATCAAAGTATAGATGTATAATTATGATGATTTTTGCTTATTTTTAAGGTAAACATAATGCGGTGTCTACAAAAAACAGTTATTTCTTTTCTTTCATTTAATAAATCTTTATATTTTAGAAACTTAATAATATATAACTTTTCATGAAGGCACAAAAACATGTGTTATTTAAAGACGTACAGGTTCTCGTTTTTTTTATAATTTCCATTTTACTCTTACGGTGTCTTATTTGTTACTTTTAAATGCCAAAAATATTTGGAAAGGTATGTTTGGTTATGATACAGATTGTTTTTGAAGGAAGACAGATGTTGGCGCTACAATGATTTAAAATTATTTTTAGTGCAACCAATATATATATATAGATGAGATAGTACATTTGTAAACTATTGCTTCTGGTAGACATTTATCATTCAATGGACAATTTATAGGATTCCTACAGGTACATAATTATTTTTTTTATATTATTTATTTTATTTATTCTTTTTTCTGGGTCACTATTTTTTATTCTGGTTTAAGTATTTATTTAAAATTTTATGATTGTTTTTTTATAATTTTTTCTAAATTATCAGTAGAACTCTAACCTATATATTATTAGGGTAGTTTCTATTAAAATTTTTAATAGAAATGCCCTAAAATTAGGTTATACATTATCAGTCATCATCCAAAGGGCGTAGTCTTCAATGTCTACTTTTACATTTACATTCGCGCTATCCTTGATATTGATCACTTTAATCCATATATATATATATATATATATATATATATATATATATATATATATATATATATATATATATATATATATAATGAGAAGCCACGTATAGTTTCTTAATATGTATATATAGAAACAGTTATTTCTGATGAAAAATTGAGGACAATTTGAAATATCAAATATATATATAAATAAATAAATACTTTCATAAAATAAAACATTATAATTTTTAATTTGAAACTTTATATATATATATATATATATATATATATATATGCAATTTTCTACTATATATATATATATAGTTGGATTGATGTGAGTTTGTGATCCTGGGTGTCACGCTATTTACGCTCGTCAAACAAACTGATTAATTTTTAAATTTTTTATTTATATATGGTTGCTTATGTCGGTGTTTTTTGATAGTAGAAAATTGCATACACACACACACACACATATATATATATATATATATATATATATATATATATATGCATACATACATTCTCTCTCTCTCTCTCTCTCTCTCTCTCTCTCTATATATATATATATATATATATATATAAAATGAAGTCATTTTGAATTTCTATTCTTTTGTAATTTTTTATACATGCTCTGTAATAATAAATACATTGAACTCTCTTTGTGGAGTATTCATTTGAGTTATATACCAAGAGATTATTACCTGTGTATATATATATATATATATATATATATATATATATATATATATATATATATATATATAACCTCCAGGAAATAACCTCTTTGCGCCTTCTTGACCTTACGTTTTCCCCCTGACATTAAGTTGAGTGATTATATTTTATCCACTGCTAAGAAAGTTTGTTCACTCTGTCGTCAAAATTCATCTTACACATATATAAATCTAACATTTGTCCGTGTATTTAATATTGCTACTCCTACTTTTTATCTCGAGTTTCTTGACAAAATCCAAAGAAATGTCTGTAATTTAATCAATCTTAAACTGGCATCTTTATTTCAGTCACTTTCACTCCGACATTATGTGGCTTCCCTCTGTCTTTTGTACGAATAGTTTCATGGCAATTGTTCTGATGAGCTTTCCTCTTTGGTGCCTTGATAGCATGAATTTGCATATGCTACTAGTTTGGCAACTAGGTCCCAAGGTTTTAGTGGAGAACAAGCTACAGGAAGCCATCTGTTCTATTCTAATAGTTTCTTTTCTCGCACTTCTTGCTTGTGGAACGCTCTTCCGATTTCTTGCTTCCTTGCAAGCTGTCATCTTAAAAAATTGAAATTCAGCAACACTTGTCAACTTCTGTCTTCCTGAAACCCGTTCCTTTATTGTCCTTTCTCCTCGCTTAATTTTTCTAACTCTCTTTCACTCCCAGTAACCGCTTGAGCTCTAATGGTATTATCTACTTCCTGGGGCTGAAAGGATCGACTGATTCGTTTTCTACGGCTTGTTAATCATTTTCAGATTATTTAAAGCCAGAACATATTTTTAGATTGTAAGAATGGGGGCAATAATGTTTTAGTGATGCAAGTCTTATTAATTAACCCATAGCTGGGGGAGAAACGGCGGATTCATACATTTGTCAAGAGTATTTACGCTAAGTGAATATAGCGAACCCAATGGGAATTGGAAATCGGCTCTCCGATTAACCATTCCGAGCCATTAGACATTACACCACATCCAAACCTACAGCGTACTGACCAAACTCGACGTTGCTTAACTTATGTGTTCGTACGGGAACCGGTGTTTCATTATGATGTGGACTGGTATGGTATGAATCTGATGAGTGGGCTCTGGATTAAACAAGTTATTATATTTTATGCTTTTTTTTTAGCTAATAATTCAAACTAAAAATCTGATGATGTCTACAAAAAACCGTTACTTCGTGTCTATTGTTTAATAGATTATTATTGCACATTATTAAGCTTCTAAATAATAATATCATCAGATTCATGGTTTGAATAATTAACTAAAACATGCATACAATATAACACCCTTCATAATCCATAGCCCAAATAAATAGTTTAAATACCCTACAAAAAGGTAACCCTTTATGAAGTCGTCAAAAAACAAACGTTACGACAGTTTTTTATATGCACAAATCCCTTTCATAAAAGAATAAAATAAAAAAATAAATAAATCTCCATAGACATGCAAACTAGACGAGGGTTAATACATATTCCGTTTCAAATTTAGACACCCCTACCTTTCCCTGACTTGACATCTACGAAAGTAACTCTATACTGATACTTATTATTAACACCCAACACTCGCCTACCCAATTTAAACAATTCGCCCTAGCTGTTATCATGGAAATTTTGATTTCAATTTTTAAAACACGTAAATTTCAGATATACGTTATTCAAAATAAAAATTCGCTTGAAGATGGAACAGAGCTTATTTGAACTCAATTTAATTTAAATAATTATATTGAAGTTTTCGGCTCTTGTTTTGAAACATGAGACTTCTTATGTAGCGTTTTGGAATCATATTTTTAAATAAATAATTATATTTATGCTCTACTTTTGTACCGAGCACTATTTTTAAAAAAATAATAACTAAAATACTAAGGGACTTTGGATTATTTACCTAACCAGTTCCTTCCTATTTTCTATATATTTTCATATATATATATATATATATATATATATATATGATGGATTTTCTCCGTCGACTTATGAGGTTCCGACGACCACGACCTAATTATCTGCATGCCGATGACGGGCATGAGTATTGAGTCCGGCTCGAGAATTCCACAAAAGACAACAAACAGTACAGGAGAATGTATTGTATCCAAGTGCAGCAGGAACGCTGTTAGCTGTCTTATTTTGCTTTCTCGTTTCATGTAGTTGACTGATGGTTCCTTCTCAGTGCAGCTATATCAATGTTGTATTTCTTTAGCTCCAATGCAACCAGAGCTGTTTTTCTTTCTGGTGCTGAGTTGTTGTCCTGAGGAGTTCGTACATTCGAAATGCCAAGATGAAGTTTCGTAGAGCTTTTCGCAGTAGCCGGATATGTGTGGAATTAATTAGATGTAGTTGTCAGAAAACCATCACAATGATTTGTTTCAAGTGGTGACCATAATTAAGGCTTGTGTCGAATCATCCACACTTTTTGGATCTGTCGATAAAAAGGTAACAATGCAAAAGACTTGCCACAAAAACTCCGAATGACATTCCTCATGTGTTATTATCGCGGAGTTTAACCTCACCGTATCACAGTCACGCCTCTCGGCAGACACATGCAATAAAATGACCCGTTTAAGCTGTCATGAGATTTCCTTCCCATCTGAGGTCTTTTTATCGTGAAACCAACACTAAAAGTATTGCTAACCAAAGCTCAGAGAGACTCCTTTCACACTCATCAAGGGTAGTAAGCCCGCGCCAATTCTCAACCTGGTATTTTAGATAGCCTGGTATTTTATATATATATATATATATATATATATATATATATATATATATATATATATATATATATTACACTGATGTCGCCGTAAACAGATCGTTATCAATGTGCCAATATATTGCTATACTTTTAAAATAATAATAATAATAACGTATAAAATTATTACAAATTTATGAGATGATTTTATCATTATTTATTGTTTATTTTGTTTATTTTTGTCTAGTGGCTCATTATCGCCGATTTCTTTATCTATTATTATCTATATTCAAAAATTATTTTAATAACATATATATATATATATATATATATATATATATATATATATATATATATGTATTCCTTTTACATTATCTTATATATATAGTTATATAGTTATATATATAGTTATATATATATATATATATATATATACATGTAGTTAGCAGTGTTTGACATATGATGATTTATATTGACTAACATGTTTAATAAATAGAAAAGCTTTTAATTTACAAGTATTGAAAATAGAAAAAAAATAGGAAAAGAGATTTATTTACATGGAGAACCACATTTATTTCATTGTTTTCCCCTGGCATAACCAAATCCAGATTTCTTATTGACAATGCTTCAGGCATTTATAACATTAGGAGATCCTATGCCCATTTGCAGGTTTATCAAGTTATACCTCGTTTAGAATCTTACTCATAGCCACCAGGATGAAAGTGTCAACATTTACTTTTCGTCATCTTAAGTGTCGTTCCCTAACGCATGATTATTTCGGTTTTTCCTATCAAAATTTTAACTAAATATTTGTTGTTGGCAGAAAAGCTGATGTATTAACAAGGAATATTCTGTTAAATCTCGAGAATATTATTTTTAGCAAAATTCTTTGTGCAGAAATATTGACTTTAGGCAAATATTGCACTCAAAGCATCATTAACGGAGAAATAATTACAAAACATTTTGCAAGGCTAAAAGCCCATTTGCATCAAATTTATGACAGGTTTTAGGAATTTATTTTATAATATATATTATCTTAATATGTCTTTCTACCACTTTATAAGGCTCTGATTTTCATTGCGGATTGTCTTTCAAAGTGAAAATATTAGTGTTTTAAGTTATAAGCAAGAAGAGGATTTGATTGATTTGTTTTTACGGTTTATCAACCCTTTCCGTGTTATTTAAAACTGAAACACTTTAGATTCTAAGAATTTTATTTTTTTGAGAGAATATTGTATTGATGATATTGTGATTTTCAAGATATAAGTCCTGCTTTTTAACCCATAATTGGGGGAGTTGATTGATACAGAAGGATATTTGCGTTTAAGTGAATGGAACAAATCCAGCTGTAATTCGAACTCGGCTCTATGAGGTCTCATTCCGATCTGCTATTCATTACACCACCCAAACACCCACAGCAGGAATAAGAAAGATAAAATAAATTCTTGAAAAGGTAGAAGTTAGAAAAATGATGAAAATAAGATTTCCTATGCTAGTGGAGTAATGGATAGCGGCTCGGATTGCGGAATCAGTAGAGCCGAGTTCGAATTCTAGTCGAATCCCTTACGTTCTCATACCTTTTCTTCTTCCACCAGCTATGGCTAAATAGCTTCTATCCCCTTGGATGGAAACTGGTCTACCACAGAAAGAAATGGCAACCTACTGCGGGAAAAAATCAGCTTCGTTAGTCATATATCGAAAGATACATAATCGCCTAAGAGTGTATCACTCATGAAACATTACTAACATAACTTGCTGAAGAAAATGATGATTATAATAGTCTAAATTTTAAAGTGATTCATTAATTTTTCTTCCTAAACAGACATGTAAATATAAGATAGTGATATATCCATTTTATATATCAAGAACAATATTGGGGAAATGTCAGTCAGTCAGTTATGTGCCATGCGTGCTACACGCTTAGGCGATCATGTATCTTTCGATACATGACTGACTAGGCAGATTTTTCCCGCAATAAGTTGCCATTTCTTTCTGCGGTAGACCAGTTGCCATCCAAGGCTATAGAACCCGGTCTGTCCTGCTATTTACCCATAACTGGGGGGGGGAGAAGAAGACGATTCATACCTTTACCTTTGGGGAAATGACAAAGTGAAAATTTTTCGCTTGACGAAACGTCTTTTGGGACTTCAACGGACGAAATTTGTTATACTAGTTCGACTAGACATGCACACGAAAGGCGCCGGGACTTTTATATTTAAAAGATATATAAATTGGCCAACTTCAATTAGATTCTTTTTTGTTGTTTCCATCACATTTGTTATTAGATAGCACACTGTAATAATAGAAGATATGCCAGGAATGGTGAAATGTTGTAAGACCCAGGTCGCAAAATTCCTGTGGATGACCTTGCGATCATAGGGCTCTTTAAATATTTTCGTCGTAATGAATTGTTTTCTCCTTTGATCAGAGTAGCAATTTTTGTGAAATATATGTGTGGGGAGTAGATAGATAGATAGATAGATAGATAGATAGATAGATAGATAGATAGATAGATAGATAGATAGATTAAATTATCTGAAAGAGCATCAGATACACACGAATGCGATTTTCTTTGATTAATTATTTTAAAAATGTCAGGCCTCTTCAGGGTGTAGGTGATCATGACTGTCCACAAATTCCTCCTCTTTTTTATTTGGGAATTGCCAAACATTCTTTGAAAGGCAGTGCAGTGATTTCCCTTTGCAATTTGAAATGCACCATTTCTTCCTTTTCGTAAACTGGTTTGCACCCAAGTCTAGAGATCTCATTCTACCATCCTATTTAACCCATAGATGGCGGAGAGAGACCGAAATACATTTCGTTGATATTGTTCATAATAAATAAAGAATGAAAGAAAGAAAACAAGAAATCTGAGGTCTTAGAGAGGTTCAAAACAAGGAGGAGGCTGATACTTAATATCAGGAAGAGGCAGCTGAAGTTTATGGGACACATAATGAGGAAGGAGGGCCTGGAGAATCTGATACTCACGGGTCGAATAGAGGGAATGAGAGACAAGGGAAGCAGCGCGTGACATACCTGACGAGATTGAGCAGGTGGATGACAGAACGTAATCTGGGGGAGGAGGCAGATGGAAGGAACTTGTTGACAGCTGCAAGGAATAGAGGGAGGTGTGGAGAGCCATGATCGCCTACATCCTGAAAGAACATGGCACATAAAAAGAAAGAAATGTCGTTTGTGAGAAATGAAACCCGTTTTCCCAATTCCTGCGTCAACAACCGCTACCCTAACCGCATTATAAATTATTAATGAACATTAAAAATTAATGTTGGTACTTTGCGTTTTTGACTGGTCGCATGAATAGGTACTTCGTTTCAACTTCTTGTCTCAAAGTAACACAAGCAAAATTAGCCAGTCATTTTTTTTTTATTTTTCCAGAAACTCAGTGTGACTTCGCTCCAAATCGATTTCAAGCCTAAAGAAAAGATTTTCGATTATATCGTTTGCAGCATCTTTTTTTTTCTTTACAAAGCAATTTCTTGGCACGATCGAAAGAAAATTTATAAAAGCACATCATGAATTATTGGGGACACAATAGATCAGGCTAGATTAATTATCCGAAATGAGAGTCAGGATGTCTATATATGCCTACCTCTTGACAATAGCCCAGAAACTAGTAATCAATCTTTTTTTTTTTTCTTCCTTCCTTCCTTTTCAGTCTAATTTCCTTTCGCATTCTTTTTGAGGTGTTTACCTTGATTGATACAAAATCACAAACACAAGATATAAGAACGCACGTTCATGAGCACAAATATTTTCTTTTATTTTTTTAGCTTTAATTTTCGAGCAGCTTGTCGGGATTCATTTTAAGAAAGTCTCATTGCGATCGGTTCGATTTGCACAATCTTATGTAAAGGTTTTCTGTATGAAAATGACTCAGTTTCGATATCTGACTTCAGCATTCTGTCAGATCTGTAAGATTCATTTTTATATATATATGAAAAATATCGAGATTAAAATTCAGGTATATGTCTTGCGTCATATCATTTAGAGTAGACTTTACCCTCAGTGTGCTTTAAGAGAGGCCAGGTGTAGGATTTACCTGAGATGTCCTCCTACCCTGCGATTACAGACCCACGTGATCTATTCAGCTGCAACTTAGTTACAAGCGCAGGAAAAATCGTATTACAGGCATGTTCATAAAGAGAGTCCCCAGAGATGGGCAGGAATCTCAAGCATCTTACCCAAGAATCTGATGTGAAGATTTTGGGTGAAGACCCCGTGCGACACACTGCAGTTGAATAATTTTTAATATGGTAGACTGGACTCGTTGTATGCAGCCAGTGCGGTGACACGGTATCGACGGGCGGAGGCTTCTTAGATTGAAGACAACGGCCAAGGTGTGGGTACCCCCGATGAAATCAGCGCTCACGTGTCCCTGACGAAGGTGAGCCTTCAACTAAGAAGCCATCTGCTGTGGTTTGACCTGCTACGCATAAATAAATATTTCCCCTCTTTCAAGACAGATATGCGGAGGTAACTTTTGAGGTGCTCAGCTGCGCAGCAACCCTTCGACCATAACTAATTATGGGACTGACGATAATGATGGAGTTTAATAAAATGTAATATTACATGTCAGAGATGCATTCTCGTGTTCGTATTTAAAATGGCTAACAAAATTAACACCAGTTTCGAATTAAAAATATATCAAACTTTTATATTTGATATTCTTCCATAAATACGTCCGCGTTTCGCTGGAAAATTAAAAGATATCTAAATGTTTTATGTTACTCATCTTAGATGATCTTGGAATAAACTTTGCACTCAGTAACAACATACATCAGAGAAGCCAAGTGCATCAACGAATTGTCATGAGAGGTAACCACCAAGCCACCAGGTGCAGATCCACACCTCACAGAAAATCAGTGGCTGCCCCGTCATATGAACAGGTGGTCGACCCAGCTGCGTTTTGAATGTGTACACGGGAAAGGAGTATATATACGCACTCACCCAAGAGGGAAGAAGCACCAAATCTTTTACATCCTCATGAGAATGTCGAATCTACGTTCAGTGAAAACCCTAATTCCAATCACCCTCTCGTCAACAATAACTTATGACCCCTGGAGCTGAATAAACAATAATGTTATATGCAAAAGTATTGTGTTCTTCGAGTTTTGAACAACGATAATATGACATTTATTTACTACATTATTCTTTCAGGACGAGGGCGACCATGAGTTTTCCTGCACATTCCTTCACTTTATTAAATGCGAATTGCCATGCATACTTAGGAAATATAGTGTAGTTGTTTCCTATTGCTTTCTCCAATATTTGATATTCAAATGTCCTGCTTATTAACCCATAGCTATATAGTGTTAGTCGAGAAAGATTGATGCTATTCCCAAGGCCATCTAAAGCAGGCATGTCCAAAGTTTGGCCCGGAGACCAATTACGTCCTTCGGTTAAACCCCATATGGCCCCATCCACTGTCATAGAATGTGTCACTTACGCCCCACCAGTATTGTCAATCAAAGTATGTAAAGTACACACCTAAGAAATGCAGTTTAATGTTTTACCAAAAGATCGCAGCAGCACTGTGGTCGCTTTTCTGACTGTATGACGCTGACCTTGGCATTTTACAGCCAATTTCTAAAATCGCAGCCTTTCAACCAGACCACCGCAGTCCAGATCTCAGTACCATCATTCAAATTAGTGCAGTTAAGTGATTTGTTTTCGTCATCTGAGATGAATAAATTCAAAAATCCTAGTGAATTAAATCTTACTTATTATAAAACGCAGATGTGTGTGTGTGTGTGTGTGTGTGTGTGTGTGTGTGTGTGTGTGTGTGTGTGTGTGTGTGTACGTTTATATATTGGATCGGATTTCCTACATTTTTCAACAGATTTCAACAAAACTTCACAGGACTACGTAAAATTACCTTGCGGTGATTCTAACAGCGCCAAAAATTGAAAAACAATTATTTTTGCACGAAATCAATTTGAAAACACGATTAAGAGGCATCGCGAGAATGAAAGGGGGACAACTCATATTGAGTTATACTTATTATAAAACCCAGGTTGTGTGTGTGTGTGTGTGTGTGTGTGTGTGTGTGTGTGTTTATATATGGGATCAGATTTCCTACATTTTTCAACCGATTTCAACAAAACTTCATTGGGGGGGGACAGGTAGTGTTTCTTATTGTCTTGCACACTTTTTCTTTATTTTTACATTCAGAATGCTTTAAAAATTCCATTTACAAGACAATTGTTTATAATAAAATTCTATCCAATCGGTACACTCATAAGGATTGAAAACAATGTTTTTGTTTGAGTTTGAGTTTGGGTTTGGGTTTGACCAATTCATAAAAAAAAAAACTAATTAAGACATGCGTGTCCGTCAACCTTAAACAATAATCTTTGTCAATTTTATTTTTCAGTCTTTATGATGGTCGATACTTGATCTATCTCTTACTTTTACATTCCCGGGCAATGCCGGGCTCTACTGCTAGTCAGTTATAAATATATTTGGACACTTAGACATGTATCACTTTATGTTTTCTACTTCTTAACAAGATGAATATTGGTGTTATGTTCCTGTTCATGTGTTCTTAACTTAAAAGTTGACAGACAACATTAATTACCAATAATATGTAATGTTTAAGATTAACCTCAGATATATCAGAGCTTCCTGGAAGTTCTTTTTCTCCAGACATTATTTTACTTCATCTTATATGAGCTTCAAATATGACAGGCTGAGTGATTTTGGTAAGAACTGTTTAAATTTATTTCTCATCCATTTGAAGAAATGAAAATATACCATTTGTAATAACATTTTCATAAGATAGTTCATTTACATTTAATTTTAATGGTTCAAAGAATGCCAAGCAGAAAGTTTGGCCCTCACGCATATTCACCTCATCCTGAAATTTGAACTCGATTCGCCATTTTCACATTTCGTGTCTATAAGCGTTTTATTAGGTTAGTGCAAAAATAATGACGTAATAATGCCGTTCTTTGACGTTAAAAAATACGTCAAAAAACGACATTATTACGTCATTATTTTTGCACCAACCTAATACAACTCGCGTATCATAATATCTTCTGTCTGCCGTGTCCGTACAGGAAGTTAGTGATCATGGCTCTCCACAACTTCCTTTCCTTTGTGACACCTAATAAAATTTTATCTTCTATGTAGGTTATTCGTTGCCTTTCTCTTTTGCCTTGAATCTCTCCTGTGAGTATCAAATTTTCCAGGCCTTCTTTTCTCATTGTACGCCCTTGAAATATTAACTCTCTCTTCCAGGTGTTATGTATACATCCTTTCTGTGTGTAACTTACTCTTTTTGAATAAGGTCACGTTTACTTATCATCTCTCAGTTGCGTCTCTGTCTTTTGACAAAGTGCGCGCAGGGGTTTCTCTGTCAAAGGACAGAGGGGCAACTGAGAAAATTATACTGAAGAGGTGTCCAGCCCTGGGGAAGAGCTGCCCGACGCCGCGCCCTCCCATTGTGTCAGAGGGAGGGATCGGTGCTCGCACCGAGGCCAGCACAACCGACAGTTTCGGGGGCTGAGGGAATTTTTTTCCTGTCTCAGGTGTACGCGCTTGGGTCCCCACCTAAAAATAGACCTTGTGTCACATCTCGTCCCAGTGGGGGGACAGAGTAAATACTTACATCCTTTCTGTTTCAATTTTCTCTAGGCCTTTATTTCTCGAATGTTTGGTTCATAGTATCCCTACCATCCTTCTGTAGAACCACATTTCTGATGTTTCAAGTCTTTTCTCCTTCTGTGAGGAAATTGTCCAGCATTCACTGCCATATTTTCAGACTGATATTATGTAACAATACGGTACACGTTTAATTGTTTCTGTCACTTCAAGTCTCTTCTTCATCTGTGAGGAGATTGTCCAGCATTCACTGGACTGATATTACGTAACCGTTCAGTACTGTTTTCTTCTTTTTTAACGATTTTTTTCTGTTTCTTAATACATGGCTTAATTTTTTGTGATGTCAACGAACACTCGCTTGACACTTTTGTAATGTCAACCAAATAAACGTTGTCACTTTCGTGATGTTCGTTGTAGTAGAGACTTGCAGATACAGCTATAGTACGCCGTTGAACAATGCTGGTGTCAGACGCCTTCGAATAACACTCGCACTAATAGCGCCTGCTAGATAATACTCGCTCGAAGAGCAGCCACTGAATAGTGATACGTTTAGAGATATATTATAGTGAATAGAGTAGAGAATAGCGGTCAGTATAGTAACAGAGGATAGAGTAGAAATACAGATCAATTAGACACACACTACCTCCTATAGATGCTTTTCCTCTATGGTCACGTGATCCACTTAATTCAATAATGGGATCGCCTGTGTTTACTAACTGGCGATCTATGTTCAAACTCAAGTGTCGGCAGTGACATTTTATTCATATATAACAATTTTTAGAAGGCATCTTTCGTTATCGCAATGCGTCTTCCAGTTTCGGTGCCAGTCTATATTATAATGCTTACCAAATATTTAATTTTTTGTGCTTGTTTGATTTCGGTATCTCCAATTTGTAATTTGCATGTTGGTCTGCCCCTTTTGCTAGCAACCAAACATCCTTCTTGCAGTTTAGTTTTAGTCCTTTCTTGCTTTACTTCAGTACCTTTCGTAGGATATCTTATAGTTTTCTTACGTGTCTGCTATCAACACTGTGTCATCTGCATATCTTATTAAGATTGTCACCAATAATGAATCCTGGTAGGACTTCTAATTCTCTCAGAATCATCTCACTGTATATATTGAATTAGTCTGCTAAGGAGATACATCCTTGTCTTACATCTTCTGTTTTTGTATATTTACTAAACACATTTTCTATACGAACACATAAAAGATCTGATACTCCATCCATCATACATGTGACTTTATACGCGTCTATGTAATCATTCCGTCTTCTTGCACTTATGGTTTAGTCCTTTCTTCTTGTTTTCCTTCAATACCTTCTTTAGGAGATCTTATAGGTTCCTGTCTGTGTTGTGCATTAGCAACTTACATGTACTTGTTTCATTTAATGTGCACACAAGCTAACGTCATCGTATATATGCATACACAATTTCACTGAGTTTCGAATAAGACATTGGAATAATAGGTTCTTTTGCCACTTAGTCTGGACAGCCTTTTCTCTTATCGTACTCTTGTACGTAACATTGTTTATTCAGCTCCAGAGGTCATCAGTTACTGTTAGCGAGAGGGTGTGTGGCATTAGCACTTTCTCCGAACGTAGATTCTACATTGTCGTGAAGATGTAAGAGATTTCGTACTTCTTTCATCTCGGATGACTTCTTACCTGATAAAATCATCAATTTGGAGACAAGAATTTTAAAAAAAAAAAGTCTTTAATTTTTCAAATCCTAAAATATAATATAATTATAGGATTTTATTGAAATTTTCAATTATTTAAATCCTAAAATATGATATAATCGTAAGATTTTGTTGGAATTTTCAATTTTTAAATCATAAAATATATAATTATGAGATCTTTGTGAAATTTTCTGGAATTATTTAGTAATATATAATTTTTTTTTTTTTTTAATTTTGTATAAATATTTTAGGTCTGTCATTGAACTGAAATCAACACTTTCAGCCACAAATATAAATATAAATATTTTAATGAGACATTTTCAGTGTTAAGAGGGGTAGCTTCCCTTTCTATCTGGTGATTTTCCAGGAAATGAGAAATAGAGTATATTCTGAAATATGCAGCTTTTTGAAGTTATTTTTATATTTTTATCACAAATGAAGCATTTTAATTGGCAGATAATTTAGATTGAAAATTTGATCAGCTTGGTGCCAATGAATCGACTGTTTAGTATCATTTTTTAAATCATTTCATTTGCAATAAAGCCACCGAGATACAAGGAGGGAAAGAAAATGAGAAGATTTTAGAAGAATAAACTGGATACACAGAGAAACTTGCGTTTTTTTTTCCTTTTCTTTTTTTTTTTTTTTTTTTTTTGGGGGGGGGTAACTCTTTTCACTCCAAGCAAGACAATAATCCTACTAAGACACAAGCGATTACTGATTGTAAAAGAATAAAGAAACATATTACTAAAGAGAGAGAACAATAACAGGACAGTAATTAAGAAGACAGAAGATAACGATTGACATTGCATTTAAATGTTTGAAGATTGATGTTCACTGAAAAGAAATACAGCGGAAGAGATTTCCACAAGCGAAAGGAGAAACTGTTAGCATAAAACTTACAGTAACATTTAGCCATTTTAACTGTAAAAGGAAGAGACCATGCCGCCAGTTTAGTATTTCGTTTAAATTAGTAAAGTCTGGGTACCAAAGTGCAACGCTCAACAGAACAATTACCATGAACAGGCAGAGGAAAGCTATGTTACGGCGATGGGAAAGTGACTGAAGCTCGAATGCCATGTCATGACCGATAATATTGCAGATACATCTTTGGATTTTATCAAGAATATCTAAATACATAACGTAAGCACCACACCAGATGTGACAACAATATTCAGTGCGACTTATACATTTAAACACTAGTTCCTGTATTAAGGAATTAATTATTAATCCGAGGTTAAGCAAAGTAGAGTCTGGTCAGTACCTAAATGGGTGAGAGCTTGGGAATATCAGCTCCTATAAGTTTAGACACAGCGGTGGTGTCTTGCATAAGGTCTCGGAATTGGAAGTCGGAGAGCCGAGTTCCAATTCCAGTCGGATTCGTTATATTTACCTGCGCACGAATATCTTTGGCAAAGGCACGGATGCATTCCGTCTCCTCCGATCTGTTAGTTAGTTAGCAGGATTTGTATCACTAAATCATTATTTTTAAAAATATTCTGACTTTAAATAAACTGAAAAGGGTTGATAAGCCGTTAAAAACAAAACTATTCAGTGTCTCAAGGTTATTTCAAGGTGTTTACTTGCTAAATTTTTGTTTAACACCAACATTTCTAGATTGATGTAGACATTTTAAATACTTTCCTTTTTTTTTGGGCGAACAGTGTATGTGATGATTTTAATGAGGAGCAAAATGGCAAGGCGATGTCGATGTATACTAACAACAAAATGAAAAAGAACATAAATAATTTTATTCTACGGATATGAAGAATCCGAATCTTTGCGGTGATAAAAAATTTCGCCAAAATATAATCGCTAGAGTGATCACAAGATGCTGATTTCCTTGAAAGATATCTTCAAATGACTTCTTATTAAATTATCATAAAAATGCCAAGATAATTAAATAAAAAATTATTTAGCTGTTAAATGTAATTGAGCTAATGTATATTGCATTAATTCCGATCACCATTGCTGGTTTTTATTTACTCGTGATAAGACCTCGCTTTTTGATTAACTCTCTCTCTCTCTGTCTGTCTCTCTATCTATATCTATCTATCTATCTATATATATATATATATATATATATATATATATATATATATATATATATATATATTTATTCACGGGTAGTTGCGCTAAAATAGTTAAGATAGTTCAATTATCTCTACATACTCCGCCCATCCTTGTCACTCTTAGAAAACGTTTCCTTAATATTCTGATCTTTTATACAATGTGCGTCAGAAATACCTCCCACATATGATGGTAAGACATTAGGAAGATGAAGACAGCATTGCTACTAATGTGGTACAATTATATAGAGGTGTATTTCTGGGAGCTATATGCGCACCCTAAACATACACCAATGTCCTTATTTTTGTCTTTATTGTCGCCTCCCTGTCTCTCTCAATTTAGAAAGACATACATATGAACAGAATAACATGAATGAGATAGATAGATAGATAGATAGATAGATAGATAGATAGATAGATAGATAGATAGATAAAGAAACAAATTGTCGATGAATCAAGAGAGATGAACAAAACGTGAGATAGATAGGAATATATATATATATATATATATATATATATATATATATATATATATATAGAGAGAGAGAGAGAGAGAGAGAGAGAGAGATAGGAAGAAACAGATTGTTGATGAATCAAGAGAGATGAACAAAACGAGAGATAGACAGGAATATATATATATATATATATATATATATATATATATATATATATATATATATATATATATAGATAGATAGATTCTTTTTCTGTGCTCATATAATATATTTATACTATCATCATGAAGGAACAATTTTTCTTTCTTTTTTCCATACACCCGCACATAGGATAAATTTACTTTGCATAAGAAATTTTGTTTTTAAACCTGTTCATTTTATAACATTTTTCAAATACATTCTGTCTCCTAAAAGAAGGGAAATATAGCCTTGTAGAATTTTAGAATTCTCGTCCAAAACAAATAAGCAAACCAAATTAGATCCTTGTAATGTATTCATTTTAAGTAACATCAAAAATAAAATAGTCCCTCTTAAAAAAAAAAATGGTTTCTTTGTATCTGTTTCCAGTTGTTAGGTTGGAGTCCTTACCTAGAAATTTTCCTTGGTTTCTCTTCATATAAATACAAATGAAAGCCTGAGAATATTTCTAAATGACTGCATAAATTGAAAAAAATGATTGAAACCTTTATTCAGCCCATACATCAATTTGAAGAAAAAGAAAATGAAATGTGTTTCAGATGATTAAATTAAAACCTTATATTTTTTTTAATATATTTGGAATTCTTTCTAATAAGCAATTGCTATTTATCATCGTTTTTACAGAATTAATATTTATATCTCATTACTTTTGTAGTCTCTTTATATCATAATTTATTGCACATTGATTTTTCTCCTTGACCATCTCATTATTTTCCACTATGGTATATGTGCGAGTAGGGTAATGCATAGCAACTCTGAGCAAGGAACCGAGTTCGAATTCTAGTCGAGTTCGTTGCATTCACATATGTGCAAATAACCTTGGGAAAGATATGGACCCATCTCTTCCATAAAGGTTAAATAGTATTTGGAAAAATCATTATTGTTCTCAGAAAATATTTAATTATCCAATCGCCAAATAATAAAATAAATAAGTTTCTTTATCATCCAAAATGTTTCGGTTATAATTAACCCACAGATATTTGCTAAGCCGTACAAAACAAATCAATTCCGCTCTTTCATTGTTGCTTCTCACGATTATTCGCTTAAAAATAATCATTTTCTATCAGAAATATAATTATCCTATATTATACTCTCCATGATATTCTCTTATCGTTGTTGGCGGTTTTCATTACCTAGATATCTCTTGGGGAATCAAGAGTTTTATCTCGGCATAGAGGAAGCAAGCGAACAGCCCTTAATTGAAAGTCGGGTTTTAGTCAAGAAATTTCAAGGTTTTAAAAAAAACATCAGTTAACTTCAAGGACTTTTCTCGAGAGTTGATAACAAGATTGATTTCCTCGTAAACTTTAATTCTCCTTCCTTTAAGCTTATGTAGCAATATGAATCAAGCTGAGGTCTTGTTAAACTTAAAACAGCGGGATCTATTGCACAACATGATACGGAATATTTACTTTCGACCGATGGTTATCAGTAACTGGAGTCAACTTTGAAGTATATGAGCAAGAGGCTCAGGCTGAGAGAAAGTGACAGAAGGAAGATTAATTACTTTTTAAACGAAGATGAAAGAACAAAGGAAACTGTTGTCTATAAAACTAACTACACCGCGAAATGGAAAGCAGAAGGAACAAAGTGGGCCTCGCAGAAGGATATAGATGACGGCTGCTGAACTGCGCACCCCCCCACATACGCCTCAACCTTAATTCGCTCGCTTATAGATGAAAATTACTACAAAATCTGGTTGTTTTGTTCTTCACTCGTAAGTAACGATCTGGCCGAAGGGTAATACCTAAACCACAAGAAATTGTCCCCTGTCAACGAAACTGGTGTCTGGTCTGAGCTGCACCAGAACATACATAAATATTTTCATATTTTAGGATAATTGTTCTAATGAGTTTTTCTCTTTGATAGCTCGACTTTACGCACGTTACAAGATTGCCAGATAGTTCACATCAGTTTAAATTTGAAATGTCTTGAGCTAATCGTAAGTACTATGCTAACAGTTTCTTCTCACGCTTGGGCTAACCAGTCAAATTTGATCTTCAAAAATCTAAATGGAATGTCAATTGTAGCATAACGAAATTCTTTTTTAGTCTACTTTTTAATTCGAAGTCAGCACACGCGGCAAAAAGGCAGTTGATCAAAAGCTCTGAAATGATTAAGTATCTTACTTCGCACAGACAATATGGCTTCCGCTTTGCCAGGGTCTACGGCTGATATGTCACTGAATTTGTATATCAAGCTCCAGACAAGAAAGGCGAAGTTCGAGTTGTGGCTCTAGATATCCCTACTGGTTTTGCATGCTGAACTTTTACGCGAGTTCCAGGGCTCTATCGTGGGTCCTACACAGTTACATTGTCAACGATCTCCCCGATATCATCAGTTCCCAATTATGCATTTATGCAGATGTCACTACCATTTATTCCTCTCTCAATAGAAAATCAGATATGATAATTTAAACCTAGAAGCTGCTGTTGAATATGCTTCCAGTCAGTGTTTAACTGGGGCAACAAATGGCTTGTATATTTTAACGCTTCCAAAACAAAACTGCCTTCAGTTAGCCACTATAGAGAACCTTTTCTGCCAACCATCACTATGGCTGATGCTTCATTGCAGAACAACACAGAGCGCTTTTTTGGCCTCACTTTTTTTTTTCAATGAATATAATTGGAGAGACTATATGGAATCAACAGCTGCATCTACTGCAAGGAAAGTTGCCTCACTGTGCCCTGCCATTCCAGCCAGAAAAAAATCTCTCGTCAGAATCCATCTTTCACATTTACAAATCTATCATTTGTCCATGCATTGATGTATCGTTGCCATATCTGATGTGGTGGTCCTGCTGTGCATTTTGGTATTCTTCACAAAATCCAAAGAAGGAACTTTAATGTAATCGATCCTGACCAGACATCTCAACTTCAGTCATTTTCTAACCACCGTGACGTGGCTTCCCTTCCCTCTATGTTTTCTATAAATATTTTCATGGCAACTCCTCCGACGAGCGTTTTTCCCTGGTGCCGCGACTGCATGAATTTAAGCGCGTTACTAGATTGGCAGGTAGGTCTCACACTTTTACTGTTGAAATAGCTAAATGCGTACACCCCACCCGTGAGTCTCCCTTCCGTTTACTTGCTTCCCTAATAACTATAATCTTCATATATTTAAATGCAACGACAATCACCATATTGTCTTCTTGAAAGCGCTTCATCTTTTGTCCTTTTGTCAGTCTTTTCTTTCACTTTCACTGCCTGTAATTTCTGAGTACTAGTGACATTCCCGCTTTTCTTGAGGTGAAATGATTACAAAAAAATTGTTTCTATGTGCGGGACGATCGTAGTCATCATATTAAAAGAGATGACGAATGTGAGTCATACAAGTTTCATCATTGCAATGAAACAATGGATGTTAAATGCAATGTCAATAGTTATTTGTTGTCTGCTTAATTCCTGCTCTTTTTTTTTTTTTTTTTGCTTTCCGCCTTAATAATAATTTTATCTTTCTCATATTCTTACACGACCAGTAACCCTTGCCTTTCAGTGGATTTATTGCCTTGCTTGAGGTGAAAGGAAATATATATATATATATATATATATATATATATATATATATATATATATATATATATATATATATATATTCCTTCCCTCCCCTTTTTGGTGTAATTTTAAATTCAGATGAAAAAAAAATATTTTCAGCAATTTTGTCTTGATGCCGACGATGTATTTCTCAAGATGAGTTGGCCGAAACGTATCTCAGATTTCAATTCATTTGGTTGTGATATTTTGTATCCTTGGTTTAGGAATAAATTATGATCCCTGTTTTAAAGATTATATGTTTAAAAGGTGTATTCAATAAATATATATATATATATATATATATATATATATATATATATAGTCATCCACAGACAGACAGTGTCACTGTATCACAGCTTCTCAGTGTGGCTAGACGTCCGATTGCTTGAAGCCAGGATCGAAACACGAATGATTTGGCATCAGTCAGATATCTTAGGTCATGGTCGCACGGCAAAAAGGAAGGGAATTTTAACGTCTTTCTCTATATGAAATACGCCAGAGGCTCGGAGAACTCAATTCAGTTTACTTGAAGAGTAATGCTTAATAGCATTAGGAGCCGCTGTTTTTTTTTTTTAAAACTTTCATTAGAGAGCTCATCCGGATTTTGGGGAGCATATATAGTCATCTACAGACAGACTGTTTTGCTGTATCACAGCTCCTCAGTGTGGCTAGACGCCCGATGGTTTCAAGCCGATCGAAACCCGACTGATTTGATATATATATATATATATATATATATATATATATATATATATATATATATATATAATATTGTAATATTGTAATAAAATAGTGCTGGATGGAGAATAGAGCTATAATTCCTATATTAATAATAAATATACATTTTTTCCTAACCGGTATCACGTAGGCAAGATATTTTCAATCGAACATTTTTCATTGAATAATATAGACATATTGTGTTTACTTATTTTTATACTGATCCTTTCCGGTTGTCTAATCATTTTTTTTTGATGTTGAAATAGAATTCATCAAGGAAGGCGGTGTATTTTTTTTAACCCAAGTACTTTCGACTTTTTCTAAAATGATCTTCAGGCGTAAATTAAAAAAAAAAAAACGCGCGAATGCGCTCCGTTATAGAACGCATGCATTTAGAAATTCTAAAAGAAGTATAACAGAGATAGTTTGTGTTTGTTTTTTAAAATGCCTATGACAACGGAATCCAGATTTTATTGCAGTTACAATAGGATATTTGTCATTGTAATTTACTCCTGAAGATTATCTTAGAATAGATCGAAAACTACGGCGTCTTCCTTGATAAATTTCATCTCAGCATCAGGAAACTGATTAGACAAGAAGATGGGATCACTATCGAAGTAAGTAGACACAATATGTCTTTATTATTCAGTGAAACACACAAACACACACAGACAGACGCACAAATATATATATATATATATATATATATATATATATATATATATATATATATATATATATATATATGGGATAACGATATATAAATCTTTATATACAAGAACAATTTTGAGTGAAATATGTATGGCAAAGTGTAAAAAGTTAACGTACCGCTTCTTACTAGTAAGATCTTAAAGGACAAAATGCGTTACACAAATTCTTTTTAAACTTTTCATCCATATATATATATATATATATATATATATATATATATATATATATATATATATATAATTGATATTGAGATTGAGGACCCTAATTGAAATAATAATAAAACAAAAAAAATATTAATATACCACTCAGTGTGTCTGAAAATTTTGATTCTTTAATTTCTCAATATTTTTATTGCTCAAAACATATATATATATATATATATATATATATATATATATATATATATATATATATATATGTATATATATATATATACACTCATATATATATATATATATATATATATATAGATAGATAGATAAAAATATATGTATATATGTATATGTATAAATATATGTATATATATATATACACTCATAGCTTTATTTTAATCATTGTGTAAATAAATGTATCTATAGGAAGAGAGAAACGAACGAAATTGAATGTTATTTGGCATGAAATATCTTTAATCAACCTTTGTGTGGCTAGCATTACAATCGTTATGCAAACTTGTAGGGCAAGTGGTATTCTTAGGATATTTGTTTGATGCGGTAGATTTTGTCTTCAATTGACATCGGCTGACAGTTCTTATGAATAATGCAGTTAGGGAGCCGTTTGCATTATTCATTTTAGTTCCTGCCGCAATTAGTTTTATACGCCAAAAAATAACATTCACATAAGTAATAAAAAGCAGAGATCTAAAAAATATCCAATCAATCTACAATCCAGTTGATAATACTGAAGCCTTTTTTACGCTGATGCTATCACTGTAAACCGACCGCTTTCTATTTCAATATACTTTGACCATTTTGTTTAAAGTTAGTATTTTCTTGATTTTAGAATAAAACTAAGCGATTTTCTAACATATTTCAGTCAAATTTTCACTTACCAAATATATAGTTCATAATTATAGTTTTGACATTTTCAAGAAAAATGGCGTCAGTTTAAACTGGAAGCAAGAGAAACTAAAAAGACGTTTTCTATTTTTCTATATGTTGCGTCCATTTTATTTAAGATCATATTTTCTTGATTTCAAATAAAATTTGGAAATTTTCAACATATTTCAGTGAATTTTTTACTCACTAAATATATAGTGCATAATTATAACTTAGATATATGGGGAAAATGAGTTCAGTGTAAATGACACAAGGAGTACACGGTCTAAAACTACCGACTCTTACAATGTTCTGTCTCAACAGGGATCTTCCGTAAACTCAGCAATAATATATCAATACTTAACATTGTATAACATAACATTCAACGAATCTTGCGATAAATAGATTTTTTTTATAAATATATGTAAGTGCCTTACATGATATACGCTTGGACGAACATGTCTCTTTTGATTCATGACTGGCTAGACAGAATATTTCCCGCAATAGTTTGCCGTTTCTTTCAGCATTAGACTGGTTGACAACCAAGACTGCAGAGCCTAGTCTGTTCTGATATTCAATCAATAGCTGATCGAGAAGAGACATATTCATACCTTCTCTAAGTGTATTTTGTGTGTAAGTGAATGCAACGAACTCTACTGACATTTGAACTCCGATTTCTGATTGCGAGCCTAAATCCATTACACCATATTGCTCGTCCTTTAAATATATAGTCAATTGATAATTTCATATCTGAAGCTTAATTTTTCTCGAAGACAACCCTGCTGCTAAAATGATTTATATTTCATCCAGCAAAAGTCAATATCTATAATAATATCAGACTAATCTAATCAATTGACAGCCTTCACTCGAAATGAAACCTAAAAAGAGGATTTGGCTAATATTTCAATGAGACAGGTGAAGAAATTGTGGAATTGTTTCAGTCACTATTCGAACGGATGAGAATTGAAAGCTACGACTGCCATGATGAAAACCAGTACACACACGGTTCTAATTTAATTTCGATTCAAGCCGTTATTTCTGTATTATGCAAAGGTTAGGACACTTCTTTCAACATTCGGGAAATGTCATGAACAGTAAACCCGGCAAATTGCAATGATACTATTCACATCATTCCTTTTTCTATAACTTCTCAGACAGAGAACAGAACGATGAACTCCAGCGATATAGTGATGCTCAAGCAAGTATACCATAAGTTACAAGATTTGATAAAGGAATGCAACGAATTTGTGGACATTAAGAAAATAAGAAGTTTTTTTTTCCGATAGCGTGAACATTCTTTTCGGCTATCTTAGTAGATTTGACTCACAAGAGAGGACTTTGACAAAAACACAACTCATGAAATACAGAAAAGAATATAATACAGGAATCATAGACCTCGCCTTAAGATCAGACTTGAAAAACATAAGTCATATTCAACAAGAAGTTAGAAAAGTCTAATATGGCATACCATACCAAAAGAAAGAATATTCAACTTAGGTTCTTATTACATTAGGTTCGGCAAATAATGTTCTATTTTAGAATCAATCTTTTGTGTTTTAATATATTATTTTAATAGGTGCACAAAAATATATTATTCATTCAGCCGGTTATGCGTGATACACGCGTAGGCGATTATGCATCTTTCGATACATGACTGACGAGGCAGATCTTTACTGCAGTAGGTTGAAATTTTTTTTCTGCGGTAGACCAGTTGCCATCCAACTATTTACCCATATGTCCTACCATTTACGCATAGCTGGGGAGAGAAGAAGAGGATTCACATCTTTCCCAGGGGTATTAGCACGTAAGTGAATGTAATGGATTCGACTGAAATTCAGACTCGGCTCTCCGATTCCTCAATCCGAGCCGCTATCCATTACTCCACCGTGTACTCATTACTAACTCTACTCCACCGTGTATTCATTACTAATTGTACTCCACTGTGTACTCATTACTAATAATTAAAGCGTCCAATTTGTTAATTTTATAGCAATCTCTAACACATTATATACCCCTCATCTTGGATAGGAATAAAAAGAGATTAATGTTTTTTGCCAGAGGTCAAGTTTGGCCATAATGCTTCTCAAACTGCTGTCAACAAGAAGGATCCACCTGCTATCGAACAGTAAGGTTTGGTTTATGAAGTTCTGCAGTGACGATACGAGTCTTGAAGTTTAAGGTGGTAGAGGATGTTCATCTGCTATTGATAATCAAAAGCAAAAAATAAAAACTAGTCGAACAAAATCCACGTCAAATCGTTTAGAGAAATACGATGATTGTATTTCATTTGGACTGTTTCAATTTCAAGAAAACTGGCAACGTGGATCATTTTGATGAATTGCTTCTACGGTGAAAATCAAAGAATTCGACGTTATGAAGTGTATTCGATTCTATATATTTGAAATTTGAGTGATCTATTTCTTGATCAAATAGTGACTTCTGCTGAGAAATCTTTTAACAATCGTAAAAAATCAGCTCGGTGGCTTGATCACGACGAAGCATCCAGATATTTTCCAAAGCCAAAATTGTACCAGTAGAAGATTATAGTGACTGTCTGGTGATCCGCTATTACAGATTTCTGGAACCTAACTAGAGCATCACTACCGAAGTTTACTCCCAGGAACTGAATGGAATTAACATTCAATTGACCATAATGCGACCGGCGTTGGTTAATCGACAATTCTACTTCACGGCAGTGCGCGGCCACATGGTGCCAGGAAGACACTGCAGAATCTCACCGATTTGGAATACAAGGCTTTGCCATCTTTCTCTGACCTCTCGCCCACTGATTATCAATTTTTCAAGCATCTTGATAATGTTTTAACCAAGAGACATTCAGTTGCAAAGAAGATGCAGAAACTGCATTCAAATATATCTTTACGTTCAATATTTTAGTGATTATTTCATAAGGGCATAAATGGCCTTGTATCTCGATAGCAAAAATGTATAGACGTTCAGGGAAAATATGTTCATTGATTTAAATATATCAATTCAAGAATAAAAGGAGATTCTAAAAGCGGACATTATTTTCCGAACAACTTAATATCGAGAAAGAAAATTTAATACGTAAGATTGACGAAGAATGTCAAAATTAATGAAAAACTATTGAAAAACATATGTGAATCAAACTGAATTGGCGTTCAGTATGGAGTCATTTTCTCAATTGAAACAGAAATAGAAAGCATCTTCGCCTATGAATATGAGACAACTTTCATTAGAATAGAATTATCTTTCGAATCTCAACGCTCACATTGGGTTGATTGATCGCTATATTAGATATCGTTAACTGTGTATAAACAAAGATCGTATTTCGCCAAAAATAAGGAGAGTAGTTGCGCAAAAATTAAATTACATTACGATTTATTTTATTAAAAATAATTTAAATAAACCTGCTACATTTTGTTTCGCATTTTTCCGGTTTACATTTTTAAAAATAATTAAAAAGAAGTGTGTTTTATTGAATTATTTTTATATGTCAATTTACTTTATTAAAAATAATTTTCTTTACGATTTAATTTATTAAACATAATTAAAAACAAAAAAACGATTCATATTTTTACATAATGTCTTTTTAAATTCCTTATTTGAAGAAAAATATTCACTAATTAATGTTTTAATCCTTAATAAATTACTTTTATTCGGTTATAAAAAAAAAGTTGTTTTTTTGGTGCTGAGTTGTCGCAGTTCTGAGTTGTCTCAGTACTGAGTTATCCCGGTGTTCAGTCAGTGGTGTTCAATTGGTGATCGTGAGTTAACTGTGTTCAGTTGTCCTATACCACTTATCTTGGTATAGCAAAATTACTTGCTTGCTTCAGTTCTATAACAGAAACCAAATGCGATTTAAAGGATGCAAATAACAATGCATATTTCTTTATAATGTATTGAAAGAAAGATGTCCCATCATTATTCTGTTACAATAAAAAAAAATGTAATAATTTTATTTCTTGTAATTTTTTTTTTCATTCGAATACATTCATTTATTTTAACAGTTCATTTCTAAGCAAGAAATTCGTCCGCATACACGCAGGAAGGAAGTACAATAGAGAGACGATAGAAAGTAAAAACCATTGATTAAATAGATTCTTTGTTGGCATAAAAAAGAAGTCCTGTATACTAATTAGCTATTGTAAATGAATGACGTTGAACAAAAATAAGAAAAAGAATGGATAGTCTGTCCTGAGGAAAGGAAGTGAACGAAAAATCGACTGCAATTAAGAAAGAAAAGGTCAGAACCGTAATAATTCTTCAAATGAGTTCGAAATGAGAAGTTAAAAACAAAGATTCAAAAGTTGAACAGAAAATCCGAAAATTATGTTGATTATGGCTGGGAACATTTAAAATAGTCATTTTACTTTTCACTGATTCCTATCTTAGATTCCAAATTTGTATTTACTCACCACCACCCCACGAGGTCAGGTTGTGATTCAAGGTCAGTTTAATGTGAGGCGCACTAGAGCGTACACCCGGGCTAGGAATAAAAATTGCCCGCGGCCCCCGTAACCGTCGATTGTGCTGGCCTCTGTGCGAGCACCGATCCCTCTCTCTGGTGCAATGAGATGGCGCGACTTCGAGCAGCTGTTCCCCGTGGCTGGGCAACTCTCAGTATAATTTTCTTCACTTCCGACTATGCCCTTTGACAGAACCGCCCCTGAGCGCACTTTGCCCAAGGACAGAGACGCAACTGAGAGATGATAAATAAAGTTACAAATTACTCGAGAGAGTTATTTACACACTAGTTTCCAAATTTTGCTATGATATTCGAGTAGCAAGTGTGAAACTATAATTCATTTACGTAGATAAGGCTTTTTACGAAGGAACCTACAAATGGGAGACTTGCAACTTTATAAATCTATCTTTCGTCCATGCATCTAATATTGCTGGTGCATCTAGTCTGGCATTTTTTTTTCTGCTATGTATTTAGAGATTCTTGATAAAATACAAAGTATAATCTGTAACAATTTTTGTCCTGATCTCGGCTTAACTACTCGGCTTCACTCTCAGCTTCACTACTTTAATTGTAATTGTTGTGATGAGCTCTTTGTTACCTATACTTTACGGATTTCAACGAAGTACTAGATTGGCAGAAAGGTCTCATAATTTGACAGTTGAAAGGGCTAGATGTAACCGTATGTTCTATGCTAACAGTTTCTTCTTTTGCACTTCTCATTTGTGGAACACTCTTCCGGTTTCTTGCATTCCAGTCAACTTTGATCTTCAAAGATATAAATGCAATGTCAATCTTTGTCTTCCATCTTAATTTCTGTTCTTTTACTGTTCTCTCATAAGACAGGATGTTCAGCAATGAGCGAACATATTTAAAAAAAAAGCTCCTCACAAAGGAAAGCTCTATTTTTCACTGCGGAAGCTTATGCAATAAAGCTAGCTCTCGATATCATCACACAGACCAAACAACACCATTTCTTAATTTTTCCAGACTCACTATTCCGGCTTTGAATGAAAAAATATAACAACTCTCTTATTATCAAGCTATTATGCAAAATAAACACTACTTGCAAAAATAATGACATCAAACTATGTTAGATTCGTAGCCACATTGGAGTGGAAGATAAAAATAAAGCAGACCAAATCAGCTTTAGATATGAATGTATATTCAACGACCAAAATCCATACGCTGATTTTAAGGAGGTCATTAACAAATATATTCAAAAGGAATGGCAGCGGTTCTTTGACGATAACCCACATAATAAATTCAGCCCAAGCTAGGAGAATGGAAGTCAGCCTTTAGAATAACTCGAAAAAGAACGTAGTACTAACTCGCTTACTTCATTGGCCACATGAGAATAACCCACTCGTACTTGCTAAACAACGAATGTGAAACGGCATAGACAATTAAACATATATTAATTGAGTCTTCAGACCTTGCACCCTCAACATAAAAATGCTATGATAGACAATATGTATGAGAACTTTGAGAAATCAAAAGTGGATGACATAATATTATTTCTTAAAACAATTGGCCTCTACCAAAAAAAATATAAATCAAATAAGAGAATCAATTTCTCTAGAAACTGTATATCTAAAAAGAAAACATCAATGAAACGAAACCCTCGACAAAAACTATCTTTACACAAATACGTTAATGAAACCTGATATTAATGAACTGATATCTTACAAAGAATATGTTCATACAAATCTATTCTAGAAATCATGTCGGCATTAAATAACCCATTGAAGTGCTGATATACCGTAAAACAAAACAAAAGAAACCAAATTGTTCTCACTCATTAATAATGTTTTCTTTTTTTATATTATTTCACACCCAGTAAATCCATATGTCTTAGTGATTTTATTGACTCACTTGTGGTGATAGGATTGAAAAAAGCTATTGAGAAGCTTTTTAATATAAAGCTTATATGCAAATACTCAAAAAATGCTAAATGATTCATCACATTAATATAAATAAAGATTTAGATGACAATGAGATTTCAATTACAATATCAATAAGGATAATGATGACATTGCAAGATATCGGTTGACAGTAAGTTATAAAATCCGATTCTTAAAAAAAATTTTATATTAAATAAAATTCCTCAAGTTTACTATCGTTGTTTCTAATATTGTTGAGAGTTTCCCTCTTAACCTTTTGTGTATGTTACTGCTGATACTTAGCAGCATGGGTATATCATTAGTTTTCTCTTCTGTTTACACGTACTTCTTATTTTGGTTGTTGATAAACCTTAGCCATTTATAAATTTATCATAGGTTGATGCATTTAATATTGATCCCACATCTGGTTTGGTGCTTCTTCTATGTATTAAGAGATTCTTGATACAAAGAAGGATGTGCAATGATATTACGGATTTCAACGAAGTACTAGATTGACGGAAAGGTCTCATAATTTGACAGTTGAAAATGGGTCTTTTATGCTAACAGTTTCAACGAAGTACTAATTGACGGAAAGGTCTCATAATTTGACAGTTGAAATGGGTGCTAGATGTAGCAGTCTTTTATGCTAACAGTTTCAACGAAGTACTAGATTGACGGAAAGGTCTCATAATTTAACAGTTGAAATGGTTGCTAGATGTAACCGTATCTTTTATGCTAACAGTTTCAACGAAGTACTAGATTGACGGAAAGGTCTCAAGTTGAAATGGTTGCTAGATGTAACCGTATCTTTTTATGCTAACAGTTTCAACGAAGTACTAGATTGACGGAAAGGTCTCATAATTTGACAGTTGAAATGGGTTTGTAACCGTATCTTTTATGCTAACAGTTTCAACGAAGTACTAGATTGACGGAAAGGACTCATAATTTGACAGTTGAAATGGGTGCTAGATGTAGTATCTTTTATGCTAACAGTTTCAACGAAGTACTAGATTGACGGAAAGGTCTCATAATTTAACAGTTGAAATGGTTGCTAGATGTAACCGTATCTTTTATGCTAACAGTTTCAACGAAGTACTAGATTGAAAAGGTCTCATAATTTGACAGTTGAAATGGGTGCTAGATGTAGCAGTATCTTTTATGCTAACAGTTTCAACGCTAGATTGACGGAAAGGTCTCATTGAAATGGTTGCTAGATGTAACCGTATCTTTTATGCTAACAGTTTCAACGAAGTACTAGATTGACGGAAAGGTCTCATAATTTAACAGTTGAAATGGTTGCTTGTAACCGTATCTTTTATGCTAACAGTTTCAACGAAGTACTAGATTGACGGAAAGGTCTCATAATTTAACAGTTGAAATGGGTGCTAGATGTAACCGTATCTTTTATGCTAACAGTTTCAACGAAGTACTAGATTGACGGAAAGGTCTCATAATTTGACAGTTGAAATGGGTGCTAGATGTAACCGTATCTTTTATGCTAACAGTTTCAACGAAGTACTAGATTGACGGAAAGGTCTCATAATTTGACAGTTGAAATGGGTGCTAGATGTAACCGTATCTTTTATGCTAACAGTTTCAACGAAGTTTCAAAAGGTCTCATAATTTGACAGTTGAAATGGGTGCTAGATGTAACCGTATCTTTTATGCTAACAGTTTCAACGAAGTACTTAGATTGACGGAAAGGTCTCATAATTTGACAGTTGAAATGGGTGCTAGATGTAACCGTATCTTTTATGCTAACAGTTTCAACGAAGTACTAGATTGACGGAAAGGTCTCATAATTTGACAGTTGAAATGGGTGCTAGATGTAACAAAACGAAGTACTAGATTGACGGAAAGGTCTCATAATTTGACAGTTGAAATGGGTGCTAGATGTAGCAGTCTTTTATGCTAACAGTTTCAACGAAGTACTAGATTGACGGAAAGGTCTCATAATTTGACAGTTGAAATCTAGATGTAACCGTATCTTTTATGCTAACAGTTTCAACGAAGTACTAGATTGACGGAAAGGTCTCATAATTTGACAGTTGAAATGGGTGCTAGATGTAACCGTATCTTTTATGCTAACAGTTTCAACGAAGTACTAGAAAAGGTGACTGAAGCTGCGATGCAGCTTCAGTCACTTTTTTATCGTTGTAACGTAGCTTCCCTGTGCATTTTCAATATATAGATTCATAGTAACTCCTTTGATGAATGTTTTCTCTTTGGTATCAAGACTTTATGAATTTAAGCGCAATACTCGATTAGCGCAATGTCTCATCATTTTAATGTTAAAATCCCTAGGATTAACTGTAAGTTCTATGCTAACAAAATTTCGCACATCTCACTTGAGGAATTTTCTTCCTGTTTATCTCTCATCAATCATCACTGATCTTCAACAATTTAATTGCAATGTAAATCGTCTTCTACTGTCTTTAAAATTCCTGTTATTTAATTTTTCCTGTCTTTAATAGTGTTTTTATATCATATGCTCTCACGTAATTGTAGTATTGTGTTAACATTTTTGCAGTCAACTTTTAGGTTTCCGAAACTCTTAGGTTTTATTTATTGCACAAAGACAAGAATACAACTAAAAAATCACTAAGCACAAACGCCTCGTTCTTCAGAATTATATTCTATTCCAAATTACTTACATATTTGAAAAACCTTAAATAGTATTTTGTGTGGAGGTAAATACGAGGCAAATATCTACATATTATCCTCAACGCTGTTCAACGTATTCTTAGAATTTGTCATGGATGATTAAACCAGATCACAATCAAGCGTTCGCCTTGATGAGTGCCTTTCAGGGGACAGTAGATATGCTGATGATAACGAAACTGGTTACGAGAATATTGGAACTGTCTACAAAAGAACTTGAAAATAGTTACAAGAAATGCAAACTGGAACTAAACTGCGAAGTGCAAAGAAATATCAAACGAAAAAGAAAGCAAAAAAAAAAAAAGAAATAAATAGTGAAGTTATTTAGAATCTTAAAAACATTGTCTTTCTAAGATAAGTTGTTTAAACTACATCTGGTGATATTAGGCAAAAAATAACACTGCTTTTCAATAACTAAAGGATATAAATCGGGGAGAAGAAAATACATTCCATACAACATGAAGGCCATGCTCTAATAAGTTCTAAACAGCCCCATTGCAATGCTTGTAAAAGAAGGACTGAAAAAAATGAGGACATACAAGGGATCTCACTCATTTCAAAGAAACCTGTCTCAGAGCTATGGCTGGGAACAATACCAAAGACAGGATAAGAAATGAATAATAAGACAAAATTATACTGACGAGGCATTGGGGCACTGAAATCCCACTACTGACAAAAGGTTTGCATTGGACACTAAGAAGTGGTAAAGTTATGTGAAATTACACAAGAATTTCTATCAGATTATGCCATGTAATATATGTTCTTGGTAAAGGCATGGCCAATTAAAACTCCAGCAATATAAACAGCATTTAATCAATATAAGTGTAAACAAATTATAATGCGAATCCAGTTATGAAAGAAATATTTCTTTCCTTGAAATCATCTTGTCAGTCACTTTATTTTGCTCTAAGGGAAGATTTAATAAGAACAGAAAAAAATGAAATAAAGAATTTCTCTCTTTCTACAAAATTACAACCCAGACAATAACGACAATGGTGTCTACATTCAGTTTTATGAAGGCCGTAAGATAATCAATATAAAGCCGTTATATTTTGTGAAGAACGATCACATAAATTCAGTCTATATTTCCTACACTCAAAAACATATTTGTACGAAAGAGATAAATGAAAAATTGATGGCGTCAGTGTGAAAAGAAAAATGTCAAACAAGGTTTTTTATTAAAGTGATAAAAAGTATCAAGTGCCACTTTTGGTACCAAACACAACAAACGGTAAATGTTGTGAACTCACAACACTTTCAGACAGACAGCTCAGATGTTTTGAGAGATGTAATGTGAGAATAAATTATTATAATGACAATGGCATGACTGAAGCAGGCAAATCGATACAAATAAAATTCCATCATAGTATGAGTTCATTCTATCGCTTTAGGGATTATTTGACTTATTCTGACAAGCTTTAACTTTACAAGACTCGGATTAGACCAAAAATGAAGTATTGCCCCCATATTTGGCCTGGGTAATCATGAGAGAGTTCAATATTGCTTAAGCAGGTTATGCTTTGTTTTCTACTGATAAGATCTTTCCCACAGATGCAACGTTGCAATCCTTACGCTTTTATGTCGGTATTTCTACGATAACTGCTAAATGAGATCTATTTACATTATTCAGACTATTGTCATCATGTTTGTTGCCATATTTATCAAAACCTTTCGGCCATTGTACGCTTCGGCCTTCTTCAGATGGTTGGAATGTCAAACTGAACACTTTATTTCGCTCGATGTTCCAGTTCCAAGTGCCATGTCTAATGGATATCTGTTATCAGTTATTTCCTGTTAATTCACCTCTCCACTGCCTTAACCAGGAATTGAACTCACAACTATTTCGGTCCTGTCACGTGATCTACCCAACGCCCTTAAGGACATGTGTATGAATTTCTGGGACTTATAAACCTAATGCTTCAGGAACAATTTTTTACCAGTGCTCATGTTGAAATTTTTGCTGTTATCATATCATGTTTTTACCAGGGCTCATATTGAAATTTTCGTTGTTATAATTATTTTTTCTCTGGCACTCCTTATATTTCTATATTTTCTATATGTATTCATTTCTATGCTTGGTCGGCTCAGAAAATTTTTATGGCCTAGCATATGTGCTGATTCCTTATGTTTTCGAATTTTCCAATGATGTTCTTTGTCAATGATTTCAACCTGATCCCACAGAGGGCGGTGATCTCCTTTTTCTCTCCATATGTACGACATTCCAACCACCTGAAGAAAGCCGGAGTGTACAATAGCCGAAAAGTTATGATAAATATGGCAACAAAGATAAGAATAATAGTCCGAATAATGCAAATAGTGTACATAATACCTCATCTCAGAAATATAGACAGGTACTAAATTAGATCTATTCTCTAATTTCTCCAGTCCAAACATTTACAATTAGTACACACACTGCCACTTCCACGGAGTAAAATCTTCCTTATTTCCTGCGTGAAACGAAAGTTAATCCCAAGAAGCTTTTTGCCCTAAGAATTGCCAATTTGTATCTGTTTATCTGTATTTTTAAATTTGGAATATTTCGATGAAAAATTTCACAATCTGGAGGTTATTCGTGATTTTATTTATTTAATTTTTTTTTTTTTTTGTTACAGATTATCAATACTTTGCGGGTTATCTAAAGAGGAAATGTATTTTAGATTATAAGAATAATTAATTTTTGCAAGTAAATATTGCATTAAGAATTTTTGTAGAATAACAGTAATTTTTCCAGATACAATTTCTATTATTTAACACATAGTTTGGGTGGCTAAGAGATAGATTCATAACTTCCCCAAGGCTATTTGCGCGTAATTGAATATAAAGTTATTTTTAGTTGGTCCACCTATTTGAGTTGCTATCTATTTTGTTTTTATTTTCTTAAAAAGTGAAATTTATAATAACCGACCTAGATTGAGAAGTGCTACAAAAGAAAGATTGCGTCCCCGACAAGAATCGAACTGGTATTATATTTCCACCAGGGAAACTGATTCCATATCAGAAATGTGTTTTACTAATTCGACATCGGACGCCGCCTTTTGAATTACCTATTGAAAGAACACACAGTTCTTGTTGGAACTTCTAGGAATCATTATGTGCTACCTTCAGTTTTGTATACAAAACGAAAACGAGTGACAGAACTAATTTCAACTCGGAATTAATTTCAACTCGATTTAAAAATCCTAACCCTAACTCCGAACTTTAACCCTTAGTTCCGAGTTGAAATTAGTTCCGAGTTGAAAATAATTCTCCGAGTTGAAATTAAATCTGCACCCAACGAAAACAACAGTGATTTTTAATGGATTATTTTACCCGACATAATTTATTCTTATAATTAACATTATTTTAGTGGGTTTACGTATTTGAGTTTCTATTTAATTTATTTATTTTTTTTTTTTCATAAACACCAAGATAAATAACATCTGTCCTAGCTTGCAAAGAGCTACAAAAGAAATACTATTCCTCCGACAGGAATGGAACCTCTGTCTTTCTTTTATGGGACTTCTCAATCTATACTGGTTCTTATTAATATCACTGTCTATGAAAACGAAAAAGAAAACAGAGATATCAACTGAACACTTTAATCTTATTCATATCAAAATCTTCTAAAATTTCAGTGCATCTTCCATCGCCATCTTTTATCTTCTTGAGTTCTGTTCTTTTATTTTCCTTTCTCCCTACTAAATTTGTTTCTATCCTTTTTCAAGCTCAGTAGCCTCTTGCGTCTAAGTGGCATTATCGCCTTGCTTGTCGGGAGAGGATTAAAAAATATCTGTAAAATCTCATGACTTATCGCTAAAGGCGATAGTGTGGTTTCTGGTTGCCTTCTTTACGGTTCGAAATTCTTTCCTTTTAATCTGATTGTAAATCAAAGCAGTTAACTAATAGTAGGTGTGTGAATCTAAAGAAATGAAGTTATGCCTTTCCCGAGTTCATTAGTGAGAAAGGGAACGTGCTGCAGTATAGGCTGGAAATTGAACTTAGCTTGACAATTCCACTTTCCGCCCGTTATCCATTATACGACCAATGTTTTCATATGATGTACTGAACACCTTTAAGATGAAAGGAAATACTATTTTTTCCAAAATTCATGACCTTCTAACCTTTAGATACACCGACCATCAAAGATTATAAAAAACTGTTTCATGGGAAACGCTAATAAATATGAGTTTTGATATTTCCCCTGAGCACAATGAAAATATTCTAGCGTTCTTAAAGACACTAAGTTTTGCCAGAAAGAATATAAAACAAATTTAAATCAAATTTATTTAAGTATCATTTAATAAAAAATATAATCCCCTTCATTTTTAACGATTGCCGTCCAAGAGAAAGGCATATATTCGTTTCCATTGGTAAAGAATTCGTATTCTTTTCTTGAAAAATATTTCTTTTGAGTTTCCAGCCAATCATGAAATGTCCTCGTAATCGAAACAAATGAATATCTCTAGACACTAAATTTGGTAAGCATTGAGAATATTGAATAACCTACCATTCTTACGGAACATTTTATTCTTGTGTTTGCATTTAGAGTCTGTCATGCTCGAAAGCAATACCTTTCTTTGATTTAATTACCAAATCAAGCTGACGGCAAAAATGTATGTAATAATTCTCCATCTATATTCCATCAATTCGTGATGAATGACAACATTCAGATGCCACTCGATACAAATCAAGGAATTCCGTCTATGAATTCCCGTTTAGAATTTTGGCAATGGTTTCTCATTTTGTAAGAATTCTCTTTTGCATTTTTTAACATTCAAAAGCCATTTTTCATTACTCGTAACAATGTGATGCAAAAATGAAAGGCTGGGCGTTCTCCCTAAAATCTGCTGCAGACTGTACAACGTTATATTCATTTCTCAGATGAAATCTCAAGAGGAGTCCAAGTTCGCTCTTTGCAAACATCCCCAATTAAACTTTGAAATTATCTATAAGCAACACAAACCAATTCTAGACATAGATCATTCTACTTTGGTTTTGCTATGTTTTGTAAACTAGTAATTCAAAGCGGTGAAATACGTAATCACTTTCCAAACACCTTAATATTAGTTTTAATTCTTAAAAGTTACTATAAAATACCTAAATGTTAAGACAAAACATAAAGATCACCTACGACTGACATATTCACGGATGTAATGATCTCAGACCACACCGTGGGTTTGCGTCAGGATAAGCTAAGCTTATGGGGGCAGGGTGGAGTAATAGATAGCGGTTCGGATTAAGGGACTGGAGAGCCGAGTTCGAATTCCAGTCCAATTCCTTATTCACTTGCGGGCTAATACCCTTGTGGAAGGTATGTTTCAATCTCCCCCCAGCTATGGTATAAATAACAGGAAAGATCTGGATGTTATAGCATTAGGAGGAACTGTCTAGAAAAAGACAACTACGATTTCAAAATCAAAGAACTTAGTGTACAGTTCAAAGACAACCCACACCACATACCGTGGTCTTCGGCTGTCAGTCAAGAGCTTGGAGAGGAGAATGGCGCAACCAATCAATCCGAAAGCACACTGAATGGATCTTGTGGAAGGAGAATCAAAATCTATTTCTTCTACCCTCAGGTCTCCACCCCCGACGATTGAAATTTGCTGATGATGATGAATCTAAGCTAAAGAAGATAATAATATTTCAAGTAGTATCAACAGAAAGGCTTGCTAAACAATATAAAGTGGAAACTCAGGTAATCCCAGGGACTTTCGAACGGAATTTAATTCTCGATTCTTTAGATCCTGAGAAGCGCAATCACGAATTAATTGCGTGGTATTTCCTACTTATATCTTCTGTATTCCTTCTCTTGTCTGCTTTGAGCCATAAACCTATTCGTTGCTTTGACTGGGTCGGTCGACTTAACGGATTAACTTCATTTCATAAGCCCTTTGCATGCTTCAGAAAATTGTTTAATTTCTGTTTGAATTTCTAGGATAAGGGGTAATCATTATTTAGACTATTTACATGCGGACTATTGTCCTCATCTTTGTTGGTGATATCACAACGTTTCAGCCATTTTGCACCGCTTTCATCAGGTGTATATAAATCCGGGTATCCTACAGGAAAATCCGAAATGAACCCTTTATTTAATCCACGGGGGAAGATTGTTCTTGTTCCAATCTCTCGTCATTTTTTAGTACTTTTTAGTTATTTCTCGCGCTTTTATAAGGTCTGTATAAGCCTCATAGTTCTGGTTAATAATACAAGAAAAATACTGGAACAAAAGGTTGAGTGAAGAACGGTTTAATCACATGAGAACATGGATTGTGAATATAGTAGTTCAGTGCGACAAGCCTACGATTGAAAAAAACCACGCCTTTGTGACCCATTTCTTGCCACTGTTCCATTAACAGAGGTTTTCCTCAAAGCGGATAGACGAGTCTATGTTTCAATAAGAAGTTTAGAGAAGGTTAGTCATTCTTTCTACACAACATCCCCTGTTTCAAATACACACTACTCAGCCCAGAGATTGAACTCACAATTAATATGTCACGAAATTCACGAATCAATGCTTGAATTTTCTAGGCCAGCATTTCTCAACCTGTACGCCTGTGCACACTAATGCGCCCTGAAATGTATCCAGGTGCACCCCAAGTTAACAGAAGTGTAATTTATGAATTATATTTATAATAAAAATCTTTATTTTTAAAAACCTACAGACACCAACCATATGACTTCCGTGGCTAAGTTAACTTTGGTCATTTGATATTTTAAACTGAATGCTAAATTTCTTAATTTTTAAATCAATACTTATACTTTTACTTTCTAAAATAATAGCAGATCTTTCATAAATCTCTTTAAATTAAAAATTGAACCAGTTATATATACAATGAAATGTCTTTAAGAAATGCTTATTTCAGGAGATTATTTTTTTATTTTCCTGAATAAATTTTCCTTATTAACATGTAAAGTGCACCCAGAGTTTTAGTTATTCTGCAATTGCACCCTGAAGTAAAAACGGCTGAGAAACACTAGACTAGACTATTTTAAGAACTAGGCGAGAATATCTAGGCATGGTCTGTGGAACGAGAGCAGTATAACCCCGTAGTTTAAATAAAGTGTTCAGGTCGGAATCCCCTATAAATTAACTAGATTAAAGGCTGCTGATGAAGGCTGCAGCGTACAGAGAGTGAAACATTGTGATAACAAGAGGAGAGCAATAGCCTGCATGCAAAGAGTGTAAGTATCTTTTTTTATTTCAACTTGTTATTTCAAAAAGAACATTTTCAATAATCCATATAATTTTCTTGATAACTTTTGACAAGAATCAGTAAAGATCAATATAAACGTCATCTGAATATCCTGTTTGTGGTATCTTTTCAAGGTTGATAAACAAGATATTCCAAACAAGAGTAATCGTAAAAATAATATGAAATATTAGTTTTACTATCAAGTTTTAAATGACAATACTAATATTAACTAAACTGTTTCCTTATAGGGAAACATTTGAAAATCATTAAACAAGCAGCCACGATTGTTTTGGGTTGAAAATCTTTCTCATATTTTTTTTTTTTTAAGAAAATATATTTCTCAATTCTAGTAGCTGTTATTTCTCTTTCCAGTATTGATGGAAGTTTCCTTCCTAACCTTTTATTTGAAGTTGTGGGAATGTCAACATCTTGTTATATCAATATTTTCTCTTCCAGTTACATTTGATATCCATTTAGATATAGCAGCTGTTGAAAGTTCTCTAGTGAAGCGATTTCTGTTATTTGGTACAGTTATTTGTGATTCTCTAACACAAGTTCACGTGGTCCGAAATAATATTTGCCAAGACCGACAGGCTTCACTCTCTCAAAGGCATTATTAATAATTGATTGTAGAAATCGGCTGACGGTCTAGATCTTTCTAAACGGGTTTAGTGTCATGCATGACAAAATGTTAACGTCTCGATGTGACGAGCCTATTTAATAACATGAATTTTCAGGTTGATGTTTTGGTTTCGTAGCAATTTCCGGTGGACCTCTGGCGCAACCTATTCTATGTCCCATTTCCTTTTCTCCTATAATAAATTAGCTATAGCTGATCATATTAAGAAAGATAGTTTTATACAGCTGACAGTTTAGATATTTCTGAACGGCCTTGGTACAATGTATGACATCCATATGAAAGTCTTGATCTGACGAATCTATTTAAGAACATGGCTAGTTTTCAGGTTTATAACTGATCTCAATATGAGGGATCATAAAAATCTTGATAAGCATGTTTTCAATAGATTTGATTTGTCTTGAGTCCGTAGAAATCTAATTCTACGGAAGGAAGACGAGAATAACATAGACGGGTCATGTGAGTAATGAGGGAATTTTGAGGAGAATCGAAGTAAAAAGAACACTTATAAATAGAATTAGAAGAAGACATGTGAAATATTTATGCATAATGCGGAAAGAGGGCTTGGAGAATATGACACTCACAGGACAGAAGTCAAGAGGGTCAGTGGAAAAAACAATGAATAACGTATCTGAATTGCGTAGCTTGTGTAAATGGATAGCAGAACAGGGATTGGGAAGGACAGTAAATCAACAAACCTTGCAAGAAAAGGCAAGAAATTGTGGAGAGCCATGATCGCTTACGTGTCAGACGGGCATCAAATAAAAGGACGACAAAACAAGAATGTCTATATAAAAATTTTTAAGGATTTCCATTGCAATACGAGGTGCAGTATAGGAGCAAATAGTGAATGCCGCAAAAATTAGCAGCAATGCATATTTATAGTAAAATTACCAATAATACATTCATCAACAAAGCCTCTGATCGGGAGATTGGAGGTTTTGAGGAGCGTTTAATTGCTATTGTTCACAGGTCCACTCTGACCCGGGCTGATAGTACCTGTTAGAGTCTTAGCTATAAGCAAATATTGGACCCCAAAACAAAAACCAGCGGATCATTTTTATAGTAAAATGACTAGAAATACATTTTTATAGCAAAATGACCATCAGTGTAACGCAAAAAATTGTAAAAATACATTTTTATAAAAAATTACTAACAATGTATTTTGAGGTAAAGAAATTACGAACAATGCATATTTATAGTAAAAATACCGGCAATACATTTTTAAAAAAATATAAACATTTCATTTTATCTACGAACTACTGTATATATTGAAATATACCTTTGCCCTGAAAGTATAAAATTATCTACAAAATATTTAGATTACGAACATCAAATAATCCATAGATACCGCTTAACAATATCCACTTCCACCAACAATATATATTCATTGTAAAATGACCTGCAATACATATTCTAGCAGAATTATCAACCAATATATTTTATCAAAAAATGACCAGCAAACCATTTTATCTGTAGTTGTTGGTATACTAGTGCATTCAGTATATATATATATATATATATGTGTGTGTGTGTGTGTTTGTGTGTGTGTGTGTGTGTGTGTACGTATAGTTGAAGGCATACAATTGCGTTCAAAAATATTTAGATTTCAACATTAAATAACCCATAGATGTATTGATATGCCGTTAAACAAAATCAACCAACCAACGATTTGTCAGTTTTTTCTTGTTAATTCTCGATTTATAAATATAATTTTAAAAAAAAAACTATATCGTTTTTCTATAATTTGAAGTAAGGAATAAACGTAACATAAAACTAAGTTTTAGAAACATTTCCAGGTTGAATTTGATTATCATTGTCAGTTATGTTGTTTTTTTTTATTATTTTTTGTAAAAATTCATTAACGTTGGCAAAGCGTTGAATGCTATCTACATTTTAACAGGTGTTTTGGATAGAGTTACTTCTGCAAATAAAATAACAATTTAATCTAGTAAATAAGAAGAAATAAGAACTGAATGAAAACCTCAATATCCAGCTGTTATGTTTCTCTCCCACTCCCTCACCCACCTCTCACATTCACTTTCTATCTACCCATATATATATATATATATGTATATATATATATATATATATATATATATAAACAAATGTTTGGAGGTACAAAATTTATAAATAGTTTTAAAAACTAGGAAACCATTGATTTTAATATTAAAAGTCTCTAGAGCCCTTTCAGCCAACATCTCATCAGGAGACAATCGTTGGATCAGCGAAATGAATAATAGCGATATTGAAGAGCAAAAAAGAGGGGGAAACACACTAAAATAACGAACAAGTATATATACTTGTAACGAGGGAAGGGTTATCGTGTAAATAAATAGCGAGGGACAGTTAAAATAAAATATCCCCCAACAGATTTAGAGACCTTATAAATTCTTTCTGCCGGCAGAGAGAAGGTTTTCTAAATCCTATACAGACCGATTCCAAAATCTTCAAATGATTATTAGAATCGGCTGTATGAATAATTCTAAACCACTCTTTTTTATACAACTTGGCACAAGCTATATTCTCAACTAAATGTTGAGCAATAGCCGATTCCATATTCATGGGGGGAAGATAGCATATTCTATCTATCTTACCAAGTCGTATTTGGAAGGAACGTGCTGATTAATTCTAGTTTCCAAATGCAAGGTTGTACGCCCCACATAACCAGCAGCACACTGGCAATTAAATTCATATACTAAATTACTCAATTTGATGTAGGGCAATACATCCTTGCGAAAAGACGGAAACGCAGACCTAGTTTGAAAAATGCTACGTAAAGCAACTGATGGGAAACAACCGAAAACCAACTTGCTAACCTGCTTAATTAAGCCCTGACCACTATCCCCAATCCAGGGAATCTTCAAATAAACCGGACATTTAGAAGGCCCCTGGATTTTAGGGGAATAAAATTCCTTAGTTTTCTTACTTATAATGTAGTCAATAAGGGCCTCCGGATAGCCGTTACTATTTTTTGCTAAGCATTGTATACGTGATTCGTTCACGTTTGTTGAACGCCTACAGGCCATACAGTCTTGCCCTGAGACTGATTTTATGTGTTCCTTTGATGTGTCCAGTCTATTTTACTAACGTACCATTGAGGGAAACTATTGATATCTGTGCAGACTTTTTTTATACAGAAGGTAACATTGCTCCACCTCCTTTTCCTAAGGATATATTTATAGAACTCATGATACTATGTACTAGTTCGGTGGAGTTCAGTTTTGACAATATTATGTATAGTCAAGTGGATGGGGTCCAGATGGGCAGTCCCCTTGGCCCTGCATTGGCTGATATTTTTGTGGGCTACCATGAAATGTTACTTTTCGGCAAAGTGTCTAAACCATTTGTTTACGTTAGATATGTCGATGACACCTTTGCAACATTCTCTAATAAAAGTGAGTTGTTGAGTTCTTTAATGAGCTCAACTCCTTACACAATGGTTTGTCTTTCACTATGGAAGGGGAGAAAGACAATTGTCTGCCTTTTTTGGATGTTTTTGTTGAACGCAGTAGAGGTGGTTTTATTACTAGCATTTATCGTAAACCCACCTTTACTGGACTTTATTTGAATTGGCGTTCATTTGCTCCTGCATCAAGGAAAAATTAATCTCGTTAAAACTTGGTGTATAGACTTAAAAGTGTGTTCCCCTTTAGATTGGACCGTGAATTTGGGAACATTAGGGAGATTTTCCTTAGTAACGGCTATCCGGAGGCCCTTATTGACTACATTATAAGTAAGAAAACTAAAATTTTATTCCCCTAAAATCCAGGGGCCTTCTAAATGTCCGGTTTATTTGAAGATTCCCTGGATTGGGGATAGTGGTCAGGGCTTAATTAAGCAGGTTAGGTTGGTTTTCGGTTGTTTTCCATCAGTTGCTTTACGTAGCATTTTTCAAACTAGGTCTGCGTTTCCGTCTTTTCGCAAGGATGTATTGCCCTACATCAAATTGAGTAATTTAGTATATGAATTTAATTGCCAGTGTGCTGCTGGTTATGTGGGGCGTACAACCTTGCATTTGAAACTAGAATTAATCAGCACGTTCCTTCCAAAATACGACTTGGTAAGATAGATAGAATATGCTATCTTCCCCATGAATATGGAATCGGCTATTGCTCAACATTTAGTTGAGAATATAGCTTGTGCCAAGTTGTATAAAAAAGAGGGTTTAGAATTATTCATACAGCCGATTCCAATAATCATTTGAAGATTTTGGAATCGGTCTGTATAGGATTTAGAAAACCTTCTCTCTGCCGGCAGAAAGAATTTATAAGGTCTCTAAATCTGTTGGGGGATATTTTATTTTAACTGTCCCTCGCTATTTATTTACACGATAACCCTTCCCTCGTTACAAGTATATATACTTGTTCGTTATTTTAGTGTGTTTCCCCCTCTTTTTTGCTCTTCAATATCGCTATTATTCATTTCGCTGATCCAACGATTGTCTCCTGATGAGATGTTGGCTGAAAGGGCTCTCTAGAGACTTTTAATATTAAAATCAATGGTTTCCTAGTTTTAAAACTATATATATATATATATATATATATATATATATATATATATATATATATATATAGCTAGATCTATATATATATATATATAGATGTGCAAGGTAATAGTAAGCTTGTAGTAGAATTTGTTACAGAAGTTGAAGAAGTACATTTATGTCAAACAAAACTTATCAAATAACCATAAAAGAGTAGTTCCAAAATGTAAGGGCAGCAGTAAACTAGATTTATTTAGGCCTCCCCGCACGTAAATATAAATTAAACCGGACAAAGTATGTATGACGTAATATGTAAGGATATAGTGTAGCTGTGACAGTATATCTCAGGTAACCATGCGAATTTCAGACAGAGATCCAAGGCATGTAAAAACCACGGGTGCCTATTGATGTCACAATAAGAGAATGGTAACCAATCAACTAAATGGAACATTGCGTCAAAATTCATTCCATTTTAAAACTGGTGCCACTCCGTCCAACAGCCAACATATTGTCAATGTTCACTGCATTTCTTCAACTATCATCAACACACAATGTACCTTTATTTACACCAAGCTTATTGGAGCCGCCAAAATAATTTAACTGAAACGAAAAATGGCAATAGAATAGCGAACGAGCCTTGTAAAAGCTAAAGAATGTATGAAGAAAAATTAATATTTGCTGTAAAAAAAGAATTTTGAACTGATATAAGATATCAATGTTGCTATATAGAAGTGGTTTAGGAATTTCCTTACTGATGAATTAGAGGCTTGAGACAACAGAGATATATTTCTCTAAGAGAATGTTGAGATTTAGATTAGTTTTATTTGGTTTATATATATATATATATATATATATATATAGATAGATAGATAGATAATATTAGTGGAAAATATACATACATATGAAAAATATATCTAAAAAATTCCCATACATGTATATTTTCAGAAAAAAATTTTCCAAGAGGAAGGATCCAGGTAGAACTGGGTGTGTGTGTGTGAGTACATGCCTAAGTGTATGTACCTACTTGTATATGGTTTTTTGTGTGTATTAGTATGTGTTTTTGAACTTAGAAATATTTGGTCCTTGCGAAATGAGACAATCGTTATATTCATCTTCATATATTTATATTTGATTTATAACCTGTAGTCTATACTAATTTTCCCAATTACAATGCGGCCCTTTAAGTAAACACAATTTTATTTTCCTTCGTCCCATCTCTCTCCCGCACCCTTTCTTTTTTTTTTTTTTTTTTCTTCCTTCCTATCCGAATTGTCTGTGGTGTGTATATGTCACCAAGAAATGTATCTTTATGTATTAGACATCCGTCGACTTTCTTTCTCTCCTCTTTTTAAATCCCCCCCCACCCACATCTCCTAAAATTCTCTCTGTTAAGGTTTCATGTCACTCCTCCTCATACTTACACTTTCTCTAAATTCTGTTTTGATTTCCGGAGTTGTTTTTTTCTGTTTTCATTTTGAATTTGTAGGTCTGATGATTTGGATCGTATTTACGATTCCAATGGAATAAATTATGACCATGGAATATTAGTGTTTAAGCCTTTTTATTATATATATATATATATATATATATATATATATATATATATGTATGAAGATACAGAGACAGAGAGAGAGTGTGTAAGAGAAATGAAGAAATAAACAAAGAAAAGGAGCAAATAATCCACGCCTGAGCAAGCAAGATGTAAACAATGAGACCCTACCTAGATTCACCGCAGACAATGCGCTACAGTCTAAACCTAAAAAAAACGAAACAGGAATCAATTGCTGAATGGGAACACATCCCAAGATCGAAGAGACATAGAATTAATTGTTTCATGCGCAAATGAATGTCGAAGTATCGTATCTCTGTGGTCTTGGAATATACCTGTCTTTTTTAACCATATATATATATATATATATATATATATATATATATATATATATATATACACTACTATTTCAGTGTGTTTTGGTGTCAATCTGAGGACAGTGCAGAGGATTCAGAAAGAGTTGGAAGAGTCTAATGGCGATTGCCAGGTGTCTGGAGAGATTGTGATGGCGAAGTTATGGCTCCATTCATTTTCTCACAGGGCCACAAACTGAACACGAAGGCCTACATCAAGTGCATTGAGGAGGTAGTGCTTCGCTGTGTTAAGAGGGTGGCTGCTAGAAAACCTTATGTCTGGCAACAGGACTCTGCACTATGCCACACAAGCAGGAGAACACAATCATGGCTGTCAGACAATTTCTGAGACTAAATCACCTCTTATAAGTGACCACCTAAGATTGCAACCCTCTTGATAATGATGTGTGGGGAGCAGTTGAGCAAGAGACCAACAAAACTCCCTGTGAAAACCAAAGGTGAACTGAAGGTAATGATTATGACACCATTCACCAACTTAAACAAGGAGACCGTCCAGAAGAGTTGCATGGGATTCCGAAGTAATCTGAAGGCCATGTTTGAATCCAACGTCGATTTTATTGAATAAATTTACTCTTTAGTATTTCAAGATATTTTTTTATGTAGTTTTAGACGACAATTTATCCACCTTACCCTGTATATATATATATATATATATATATATATATATATATATATATATATATATATATATATATATATATATTTCACTTTTCCCTATAAATAAAGCAAACTATATTTTTATGATTTATATACTGGATGTAAAAGTCAAATTGTTCAAATCGTGTAACAGCATAATTGTCTATCCCACAAAATCTTTAATATTTAAAAAACACACTAAGCTGAGTTTCTTTTTTCCAGGTTTTCAGCTGAGATGTTTTGCCAACTTGACACCATTTTTCGTAAGAATCACTGAAAAACCCTTTGCATTTTCAGCTAGAAAGAGAACAGGCTAAAATCGTTTTGTGTCAGCCAGACTGTCTTCCCAACTGAGCAATGGTGGATGAAAATGATCATTCAGGCCTTCAGTAATGGTACTAAACATTGATACTCTGACTTCAAATCCATTCAAGAACAATCAAGGCAAGAGTGAATAAGCTTCAAAAAGGGAACAGTAGAAAGGAAAACTGGATCTTGAAGTCACAACAGGAAGATGGATCATTATTTCAGATTAGACCTAAACAGATCAATTAGAAAAGATCCAACTCAATCCATAAGATGATTGGCACGTGAGAGAGGAGTTCCAGCTATGACCGTCCAAAGATCAATGAAAAAAAATAGTACGTGAAAATGTGAGGCACCATGTTACTCCAGGACAGAAATTTAAAAGGTTAAAGAGGGCAAAGATCATCTTAAGTAAGTTGGAAAATGATTCTGGAATAACATATATATATATATATATATATATATATATATATATATATATATATATATATATATATGATCTTTACTTCAATCCTTCATGAGCTTCCGATCCTTAGCTATGATCAATTAATGCTAAACATGTCATTTTCGTTTATGATCGGTTTCATCACGATTCATCTGTTAATCTTAAACAGTTATTGTACATTCTCATTGCTCCAAATAGAGTCCAGTAGTGTTATATAAACTTCGGAAAATTCCAGTAAGATATCTTAAATCAGTTGTAAGATACAACAGTTCAGAGCTTAAATCTAACAAGTGGGCAATTTTGGTGTTACATGATTTTGACAAATTAGCTGTTACATCCAGTATATATATATATATATATATATATATATATATATATATATATATATATATGTGTGTGTGTGTGTGTGTGTGTGTGTGTGTGTGTGTGTGTGTGTGCGTTTTGATGATTGCTTATGAAATTAAACTGCTAGTTATCATTACAGTTAATTTCTCTGTCTACACACCTCATATATACAAACGCTTTATTTTCGATATTATTTTCCTCAAATTTTAAAGCATATATCTAGAGAGAGAGAGAGAGAGGAACAGAGAGCCAGAGAGAGCGAAGGAGAGGGAGTGATTGGGAAAGGAATGAAAGATAGAGACTGGAATATTAACCGAATATAATCACCACAAACACAGCGGTCAAATTAGCCCGAAAGTGAGAAAGTGGATATGCTAAAATGTTATGAAGAAATATTGATGAAGCATTAGTATTAAATGCAATATTGAATAATGACATAGAATTTATTTATTTTTCTAATAAGATTTGTCAATTCTTTATGGTACCTTTTTTTAATAGAAACATAATTTGGATTCTAACGTAGCTTCTTTATTCCTTTACTATTAATACCTTCATCGAAAATGTTCCGAGCAGCATTTCTTTTTGGGAGCAAGAATTTATGAATTTAGGCGTAGGGTGGAATAATGGATAGCGGTTTGGATTGAAGAATCGGGGAGCCGAGTTCGAATTCCAGTCAGATCCATTATATTCACTTACGTGCTAATACCCTTGGGAAAGGTATGAATCCTCTTCTCCTCCGGCTATGCGTGAATAACAGGACAGACCGGGTTCTGTCGCCTTGGATAACAAGTGGTCTACCGCAGAAAGAAATGGCAATGCGGGAAAAAATCTGCCTTGTCAGTCATATATCGAAGGATACATGATCGCCTAAGCGTGTATCACGCATGGCACATAGCTGACTGACTAGATTGGCAGCTAGGTGTCACCATTTGACAGTTGAAATGGTTAGATATAACCGTCATTTTTATACTAGTAGTTTTTATGCTAAGATTGGAACTCTCTTACTGCTTCTTCTTTCCTAGTCAACTTTGATCTTCAGAAATTTAAATGCCAATCATTATCTTTTGTATTCTTAATTCATGTTATTTTATTGTTCTCTCTCCTTAACCCTAGAATACTAACCATGGATATATAGTACCCTGCGCAATAATATGTTTTTCAGTTCCTATTAATGTTAACTCAAAGTACAAAGTTTGAAGTGCCTACATGTAAAATATTTCAAATAAAGATTTATATTTAATAATTTTTTCTGATATTTTCAAAATCAGGTGATATACCCATGGTTAGTAGTGGTGTAACTTTAATTGATGGTTTGTGTACTAGGGTTAATAGTATTTTTCTCATATTCTTTCACACTCAGTGACCCTTTTGGGGTTGAAAATATTAAAATAAAGAATTTTGTTTGACTAGCGAATACTGCATTAATAATCATTTTGATAATAATATTCATTTTTCCTACTATTTAATCCATAATTGAGGGGTAGAGATAGATTGATACCTTTTCCAAGGGGATTTGTGCGTAAGTGAATGCAGTGAAAACGAATGAAATTTGAACTTTGTACGCTAAATTCTCTCTCCTAGCCGGGCAATATGGATAAACGTTATTATTAGATATATCATAGCGTTGATGCAAAAGCGTAATAGTGTTGTTTTTCAAACAGTTTTAAGACAGTGGCAGACAAACAACGATGACAATAAAAAAAAAAAGTTTTTTATGATAATAAAAGCTTTATGTATTTCCTGGTCATTATGGTTCTTTTGTTAGTTTTGTTCTCTCACGATTTGACAAAGATAATCCTTGTCATATTAAAACGTGCCTTTTATTATGGTAAAAATGAAAGCATTTCCGGTTTCATTCACCTCCACATCCGCATCTTTAACTAAATCTGAAGCTCAAAGTTCATTTAGATTTACTTTCGTTGATTTGTTCGTTCGTACAATCAGTCAACAAATCGAAAATCGAAAATAAGTTACGTGTGAATTTTAAACATTCGCACGTTTCTCTTACGATGTCAAACATTGATCGCAAATAGAAATATTTGCTTAGATATTATCTCTCCGATTGCCGACTGAATTCGTTAAATATTTATCAGTTCCTTTACATACTTTTTACAAAATATCTTCACCCTGACAAAATACCTGTTTCCAACCGCTTTTTTTTACTAATCTTCAGGAGATGTCCCTCCCCAACTTCCTGTCCTTTGTGCTGTATGTTATCCAGCCAGAAAATACGAGAAGTCTGAATCGAATTTAATATCAGCAAGAAAAATTTATTTTAAGAGTAGTTATTTTGTGCTTACCCCAGTATGTACTGAACTCACCCAAGCGATGCCAAAATATAATTCACACTCGATGTCACACCGGGGCAGCAGAGAAGCATTAGAGATTTGTCATGAAAGATGACCTTATCGTCACTTGGTGTTGAGCCACACCTTAAATGCCTATCATTTTTATTTAAACCTGATCGACCGATCTGTGCTTACGATTTGCACATGTGAGACAACCGATGACAGGAAGCATCCCAGCCGAGCACTAAACGGAGGAAAATCTCCCATGTTCGCGTGAAGATGATGCAAGTTCGAATAAAGCTCTCGAAGTATCTGTTTATAATTCTCAGATGAGGTGTTATGCACCCGATCATTCAGTATCTTTCAAAGATGAGGACTATTGTCCGAATAATGTAAATAAAGATCCCTAAGTCATATATCCTCACGCTAATATATGTTGACTAAGTACAGAAGTGAATAAACAATGATTTTACGTCTCAAGTATAGAGAACGATCACGTTACAGTTGTATCGCTAAGCAATATTGATTCCTTTCCTATCTACCCAGTCTCTTTTCTTCGTTTTATCCAAGCTTGTTAGACAGGTTCTCTCTCTCTCTCTCTCTCTCTCTCTCTCTCTCTCTCTCTCCGATATACAGGGTGTCCATTAATTAGCCGTCAGTCACTTATGTGCCAAGCGTGATACAGACTTAAGCGATCATTTATCTTTCCATACATGACTGACGAGTAAGATTTTTCCCTCAATACGTTGCCATTTCTTTCTGTGGTAGACTAGTTACTATCCAGTGCTATAGAACCTGGTATGTCCTGCTATTTACTCATAGCTGGGGGGGGGGAGAAGAAGAGGATTCATACCTTTCCCAAGAATATTAACAGTTGCGTGAATGTAATGGATTCGACTGGAATTCGAACTCGGCTCTCCGATTCCTCAATCCGAGCGGCTATCCATTACTCCACCATATAAAAAATGAGAGCAATAACTCCACAGGGTTTATTGGTAAATCTAAGTCAGTAAGTAAAGGTTTATTTTTAATTTAAAAAAAAACATCAGAACACTTATAAATGGGCTCCATCTTTTTTTCGTGCGATGTTCTGTTTATGTAAGACACTCTCTCTCTCTCTCTTTCCATAAACATCATGTGCTCCGTGCGGATACTAACACAATTTGGTGGTTCTTTTCCTACTGTAATCCCGATGAAATTTTATGTCCGATTTGGTCTTTGTGAACCAGAATAAACATTGCGCATTTTCCTATGTTGGTACTTTCTTTAGATGGCAGAAATCAATAATAAACACTTTTAACTTCAAACAGAAAAGACAAACGAAAGTTATTTAAGAAAAAGAACAAATTATATACAAATTTAAACTTCAATAATATTTCTTGCAAAGAAGCGTGTTGATGGATCTTAACTCTAACTCAATAATCAAACGAAGGTTGGTAATGAACGATAATACTTAGGACAAGAAAAATATATATAAGATTCGCCAGCGGAGCATAAAGAAGTAGTCAACTGCTAAAAGTGAGTCAAATGAATTCCACAATGAATCTCCAACTGCAGGATATCTACCAACCGCCCGGCGCCGTCAGATATGGCACAAGGCCGAATTTAATCTGGTGTATCCCAACCCGTAGGCTCGGTGAAAAATTCCCCGTAGACCCCGTATAAAACGGGATCGGGCAGCTGTTTCTCGAGACGAGACTCTGACCTTCGGCATAGTCTCGTGTGGGGATCCTTTCTGCTCGGATGCAGAGAGTTTGAAACGAATCTCCGGCTACAAGCTATCTACCAATCGCCTAACTGCAGACCAACATACAGTATTTACTACTGTATTTAAGTGAATGGGGGTATACTTGTTATCGTCCGTAGGTATGCTCCAATAATAATCAAATAAGTTTTTGTTTGTCTTTTGTTTCTAATATAACTCTTCATAAATTCTCTGACAGGTTACGATTTTTCTCATTACAGTTTATTCACCTGAATGACGGAGATTGTAAAAGATAAAGACGAAAACCCATTTTCAAATTTAACAAAGGCCAAATTTATATACAAACTAAAACTTTTAATGCTTAAAACTAATCATTCTCAATATGGATGATAAGTCTCGCTTAGGTGGGCGCTACGATCTATTAAGGCGGGGAGGGGGGTAGACACTTTCACAGTCTAGTGAGATGAATATCAGTCAGTTATGTGCCATGCGTGATACACGCTTAGGTGATCATGTATCTTTCGATACATGACTGACGAGGCAGATTTTTCTCGCAGTAGGTTGCTATTTATTTCTGCGGTAGACCAGTTGCCATCCAAGAGGCTATAGAACCCGGTCTGTCTTGCCATTTACCATAGCTGAGCGGAGAAGAAGAGGATTCATACCTTTCCCAAGGATATTAGCACGTAAGTGAATTTAATGGATCCAAATGGAATTCAAACTAGGCTCTCCGATTCCTCAATTCTAGTCTCCTCAAAGGATGAATTAACAATATGAAACCTGAATGGACGATTCACATGATTTCAAATACGCATTTCTTTATCTTATATCCTTATATTTGCATTTTTAGATGTATTTTGACCGTTTATCTTCGATTGGAATCTGTGTATGGATCTACAGTCTGAAAATTAAAGCCTAGTAGTTCTTGTGTTTTGATCGCCGATTGGTTGTTACTGCCAAGACAAAGATGAATCCTAATGTCGGACTTATTCAACCTTAACATTGTTGTGCTCCTGAGAGTATTAGAAGTCCTACCAGGATTTCTTACTGGTGGCCACAATTTTAAAAACATTAAATATGCAGATGACACAGTGATAATAACAGGATCAGAAAGGAAATTACAGGAACTCCTATACAAGGTCGTAAAGTAAAGCTAGAAAAGGGACAAATATCTTATTGTAAGAAGACAGAATATATAGTTATCAACAGAAGGAACAGCCCAAGATGCTCACTACGAATTGGGAACACCAAAATCAAACAAGTACAAAAGATTAAATATCTTGGAAGTGTTTTAACAGAAAATACGATACCAAAATCAGAAGGCTCATTAGGATCGCGAAAGATATCTTCCGAAAGCTAAGCAAAATATTAAGAAACAGGACAATTTCGTTAGAAGAAAAGATTGTTCAGTTGCTATGTAATATGAGCCCTATGATAGATCAATGAATGATGAATAATTTCTCTTTAGATGAAGAAGAAACATTTGGTTAGAAGCAAAAAAAGAGAACTGAACTGCTATGTAATGTTTGTCATCCTAGCAGTGTAATGAATGTTGGGCAAACCCATAAAAAATAACGAAGAAATTTGGGACAACAGAAACATGATTCTGCAGAAGGATACTGAAAATTCCATGGACTGAATATGTATGCAACGACGAAGTTTTAGCGATAATCGAAACAGAATGGACACTCTCATTTAGCATCAAAAAGAGACAGTTGAAATTTCTTGGGCAATAAGGAACGAGCTCTTAGGAAATTTTATACTCACAGGACTTATTGAAAGAATAGTATAAGCTACCTAACGAGCTTTTGTACATCGTTGGCAGGATAAGGACTGGGAGAGATAGCAAAAATGACAAACTTTAGCACCAGCAACAAAGGACAAGAAATTGTGAAGAACTATGATCACCCAAGAATTGAGTATGTAATTAACTCATACATAATAACAATATATTGATTAATGCGTTGAATTTACTTGCATGCTGTCAAAATAATTGGTACGAGTTTCATTTAATAGAACCACAAATTACTTATAACAGAAAAGATATAATAACAAAAAATCATTATTTGGAACAAATCTGAAGCTCAAGAGATTATGTTTGAAACGCGTGTCTGTAATTACTGAACTCATGTGAAAATGATTTTATAATTTAATAAGACGCTGCAAATCAATATTTTTCTGCGAATGAAACGCAATTAACAAGTAATATACGATATGAAATAGATTCTTAAATAATAATTTTCAATTTAAAATGCAACTTTCTGCATTAATATAAAACATCATTTAATATCATTTACGATTTTTAAATCAAATAAAAAGCTTAAACATAAAGATTTTAACAGTATTTGTAATTGACTGATTTTGCTTAGCGGCATATCAACACCTCTATGGGTTATTTAATGCCGAAATCTAAAGAATTCCAACACAATTTTATGACTTCAACTAAATATATTTTGAATGCGATTGTATGTCTTCCACTACAGTGTGATTGAAAAGTAACCCCCTATTTTATGACTGAGTGGCCAGCCAGGTGTCCTTAACACCCTATGACTTTTTTCTTTGGGTTTGGTTAAAGAAGCTGGCAAGAGTTTGGAAGAACTTCATGAGCGAATACAAGAACTTATGTCTTCCATATCACAAGAGTTCCTGGTGAAATCAGTTGAAGCACTTCCTGGGCGGCTTGCGAAACTGGTAGCAAAATCTGGTGCCCATATCGAATTTTAAATGAATATTCATGCTAAATGCCTTCCTCTCATATCCATTTCTTGTAAAAATTATAGTTAATAAATAAATTATAAGTATTTTATAATGAGGAGTTACTTTTCAATAACCCTGTACAAACAAAAAGACAGAGAGACACTCTCTAGTGTGGGTATTGGAGGTGTTAAGCTATCTAATTTAATTCTGATTTATGATTACTACTGATCCTAAGAGATCAAAAGGGATTTTCTCTCACATACCTTTTTGTATTTCTTTCATTCTAACATGATGAAGCCAAATAGGGCAGACGCACTCTCGAAACGCGTCGTTAATAAATTTTCAACTTTCTCTCTTCTACACACACACATATATATATATATATATATATATATATATATATATATATATATATATATATATATATATAAATATATAAAATAATTTATAAGTATTTTAAAATGGGGAGTTACTTTTTAATCACCCTGTAGAGAGAAAATGTATAGCTAATCATGTCTTTTTTGTTCATTTTTTTTTTATATAAAAATGTGTTGCTGGTATGTACATTTATACTTTTATAGTTTTGTTTCTGCTTGGAGGTTTCAATATTTGTCCTTAGCTGGGACCCTATCAGGTGTTACCACTCCAACAGTTTTTGTGCACTTTGTGGTTAAATTTATTTTTGACATGACAGATTATTAATGATTATTATTTTGTAACTGTACTGAAATTGAATGCGATACGATCAAGTCTTGTGTCTACTGTCGCGCTTAATATCTATCACAACATTCGTGTAGCCAAAGGTTTTAGTGGATGGGCGGATGGTGTAATGGATAGCGGCTTGGAATTAGAAATCAAAGAGAAGGGTTCGAATTCCGTTCACTTACACGTGAATAAACTTGGGAAGGGTATGAATCCAACTCCGTCCCTAGTTATGGGTTAAATAGTAGGACATATAAAAAAATCATTTTTAATCTCGGATAATTCTTAACGTACTATTCAATCGCTAAAGAAGAAGTATTTGTACGATCCAAAATATGTTTCGACTTTAAACAACCCACAACATACTGATTAGCCTTAAAAATACATCTACCACAACATTTTAATATATTTGTAAATGATATTTTATTATTATTTAAACTTTCTTATTCATAGAGACAAAGATTTATCACTATAACGTACTCATTAGTAAATTTATAAGTAATGTATTTCTTTCCTAAGAATGCTAGTGACACGTTAATCCCTGTTGAGGGCGCATGCTCCGGCACATTTGTATTTCTTCAACACCCGCACAGCCAACTTGTGGGTTATATTGCAAATATATAGGAAATATCTCAATTAGTTTCCGGGATATAAATATGGCTAGTACTCTAAAATCTCCCTAATTTGCAATCGTTTCTAGGCTCTTCCCAACGACGCTGGGTTCGTCTTCCCTGACCAATATTATCAAAGAGTCACCACTCTCCCGGGAAAATCGACTATGATTCGGTTAAGATTCGAACCCGTGTCTCATGTTTGGAATGTTGATATACTAACCACTCGCCCACGCACCCATTCGTCAATGCAGCCTTATGGCAGGTGTCATTTTTTACTTGCTAATATATATTTTTCTTAGAGATATATGGTGTTGTGAGTAGAGGAGTGACAAGCACCTCTCAAGCTACAGACCCCTTATATTTAAATAAGGTGCATCATTGACTAATGTATGTTAAGAGAGAACGAGAAATTTGACTGAAAAAAGGTGTGCATTTTATGTTTAAGCAATAATCCTTAGCTTCAACATTTGAACTGCAGGTGTATGTGTGTGTTTTTTAGACGGCATTGTATATTACGTTCTTTATGCATGGAAAGATCCAGTCTACTACTTATCAAATTCTACGAGGAGAATAATCTATCTAACGGTGCTAATTTAAAGAAAACGCATGTGTTTATATATTTCACTAAGTTCTTTGCTAATATTGATAATATCTTGTTGTAAATTAACTACATTGCATTTTTCTGCAACATATAAATGATGTAATATCCGTTCTCTCAAAACTATGGGGAATTCTGGTCCCGTGGATACAAATACTTCGACAGCAATTTCCTCATCGAACGAAAAGAGGGCAGGTTAGTTAATACCGACGCCAGCATGACAGTTGCTGCGGGAACTTATCAGTTTTTGTCCTCGGCTTGTACGACATCCCACATTAAACCGTGGAGGGATGAGTAAATAAATTCGCCAAAGTTAGCAATGTGAGTGAAAAAGTTGAACGTCTCCCTACTCCATTTTTTTCTATTGTCCCCCAAGTTAGAAACCTTCACAAATAACATGCGTCTTCTTCAGCTTTTGTAGCGCAATGTTTTCACGCTATAGTGGCTAGAATGCACCCCCCACCAAAAAAAATCAAGAAGAACCTAAATGATCTCATCTAGTCTTTGTTTTGTGACAACCATCAGTAAATTCTTAGTAAAGCAACTTCAAAGCATCCAGCCATTTGTCACTCTTAGTGAAAAAGAAACTGAAATAAATAAAAGAACATTTCCTGATCAACTGCTACTCGGATGGAAGGTAGGAATTCCAATCGTAAATAAGGTGGTCCATCGTGATGCAGAAACGAGCGGGGGGGGGGCAGAAGCAGAGTAACAAGCATTCAGTAGTCAAAATATTATTGGTTCTAACCTGACATCTCGGTCATTTTTCCCACGCCGTAGCCTAGCTTCCCTGTGTGTTTTCTAAAAATATTTTCATGCTAATTGTTCTGATGAGCTTTCCTATTTGTCAGCTATATTTTAGGAATTTTAGGAATTCAAGTGCAGTATTAGATTGACGGGAAGGTCTTATTATTTTACAGCTGAAATGGCTAGATCTAACCGTAAGTTCTATGCTAACATTTCATTCCTTGTCCAATCTCGCTTGTGAAACTCTCTTCCGGCTTTTTGTTTTCAAGTCAGATTTGATCTTTTCAAATTTAAACTCTATATCAATCATTATCTTCTGCCATCGTAATTCCAGTTCTTTTATTGTTATCTCTGTTTAATAATGTTTTTCTTTTTCTCAAACTCAGTGCGTCCTTGCATCTTAGTGACTTGCTTGGAGTGAAATGATTTAAGAAATGAAGTATGGGAAGAGACAGAGCAAGAGAGATGAAGAGTTTGAGGAATATATAATTTTTGCTGCCAGATGGCAGTCTGATGCTAGTCCGTTAATCTGTCGTGTGAAAAAATATGTGTACAGAAAAGATTTTCCAAGTGTCACTTACTTATCATCTGATTCTGTCAGATGTACATGGGAAAATAAAAGAAAATAATAATATATTGAAAAATGTATATATTTTGCCTTCTGTTCCCATGCGAAAATACACCGGGCCTTTCCAATGACATATTAATATTAGTTAAAAAGGGAAATCGAAAACACATCGTGGTTGATGGTCAAGTAAAAGACTGAGCGAAAGCTTTCTAGAATTAGCCATTTAATTTTTTATAGTATTCCTGAGAAGAACATTTCTAAACATTATGGAGCAAGGATAATAGTTTATTTTATTGGTCTATTTTGTTTTACGGCATATCAACCTCAATGGATCATTTAATTATTTACACTATTGACATTGTTCAGAATGATGTCCTCTTCTTTGTTCACGATGTTTCTGTCTTTGTACGCCCCGGCCTACTTCAGGTGATTGGAACTTCGAACCGAACCCTTTATTCCGTCCTCAAGAATACATGGACCAGTGGATAAGACCGTTGGCTAAAGTAATCCATTGACTTGACCCTAGAAAGTTGTGAGTTCAATACCTGGCTAGAGCAGAGCTGAACAAAAACTTGGCGAATTGAGTTAAAGATAAATAACTGATACTGATATATCTGGAAGAGGTATGGTAGGTGGAACTAGATCAACCAAACTCGGTGGACGAAATAAACAGTTCGTTTCTAAATTCCAATCACCTGAAGAATGCCGGAGCGTACAACGCCTGAAACGTCATGAATATGGCAGCTAATAGATTATAGAAAAACTTACTATGGAGATGAACATCACCACAAAGCTTTCCAGTAACCACATAAAGCTTTCGTTAGAATGAAAGCAAATGTATCTAAAGCTAAAAAGAGCAACAAGAATATGCTGAAAATAGGATTAAAGAAATTAACTTTGAAATAGGGGAACCAGTACACTTTAAGAACCATATTGATTTAGATAAAAGGTGGAAACCATTTTGTATAGCTATAAAAAAAATAGACCCGGTCTCATATCGAATTAAGGATCATCTTATGGGCGCAATTACAAAGGCAGACTCTGTCGATCCTCGCAGTGCGAAGGTTGATGAATGGACCGTCCCATAAGGGAGAAATAGATTGATGCGAAAGGTTACCCTTAGCGGCACCTATGAGTGACTGTGACTCAGAGAAAGGTATGATAGTAGGTCCTCTATAATCGATGGGTTTCAGAAAATGCGTGAAAACCCTAAAGAAGAATCCGGTTTGCCTTTTTTGGAGAGAACCATGATACAGAGAAGCTAGATTTTGAAAAATACCGAAGTAATTACTTAAGACTAAAAAAAGAAAATACAGAAATGTATGTGTTAATGAAAACAGGACAAGAGATTCTGTCTAGTAATCGTTTATTCAATTAAGAATGCTACTACTAGTCTACCTGACAAACGGAAATGTATAGCTTTTATAGCTGGATTATCAAGGGGGAGATAATCCATATTCACAACTGTATGTATCTGTGAATTTTTTTTTAATGTAGCTAAGGGTGTTTTTATAAATTTCTCGACCATACGGCCCTTAAAATCGAGAAGTCATAAGGAAGAAAGAGAAATGGTAGTCGAGGAGATCTGGAGGAAAAGTTTGTTTTTATGTTTAAGAAAGGAAGAAAAGTGTGAAGAAAAAAATCAGTCTGACTGATGAGAAGATTGATTTCCTGAAATAACGGGTTTCAGTTTTTTTTTTTGCAATGTGATTGGTTCATGAAGGACGTCGAGGGGGACTTCAATGGAATTTAATGGACGGTGGGAAACTGATTCCAAATATTGGTGTCGGTTAGAAAAAAAACGTAAGGTGGGGATAACGACACAAAGTGGAATCGCTCTGAACCACGTGAGACGAGATCTTTCCTCGATTTTCTACTAGCAAAACAATCCTTGTAATTAATATCACCAAATCGACGCAAGTGTATTTTACCTTTTGTTTCCTTCTCAAGGGTCACTTATTTGAACTGAAATTTTATTTGTTAATTGTTTTATTTGTTGTAAACCCCAAATATTTTCTGTAGCGAGAGAGGACCGACAGGAGAACAAAACAAAATATTTAACTTTATTTTTGTTTAACGATGGGAGCACGATATCAGTTAAATTTAAGACAACTCGATATGGAACATTTACTTTCGTCGGTTAACTGGAGTTAACTTAAAAATACAAGAGCAAGACAGAGAGAAAATAATGGAAGCAGGATTGATTGTTATTTTTTTCTTTGTATGTTTTTGTTTGTTTTGTACAGGACAAAGAAAACTGTTGTCTATAAAGCTGACCATCCCGACCACATAAAGAAAAAAAGCGAGCCACGGCAAAAGACAAATCCCGCCCGCAGAATTGCCCACGTCCCGTCTCAATTACACTTCAACACACATTCGTTTGCTTAAAGTAATACTGCCAAAGAATAAAATCTGGTTTACTACTACAAATTGTTTTGTTTTTTTACTTGTGGATAGCGAACTGTCTGAAGGTTACTTTTAAGCTACAGGCGTTTGACTGGAAAAAAAAACTGAAACTTGTCAACGAACCTGGTGTCTGGTCTGAGCTGCAACACAACACTATCCTATAACTTAACACGAGCCAGATCAGACCGGAAATAGAGTACTGCTACTAAATATGGACAAGAGCTGCCCAGTCTTCACTTTCTAGCCCAAAAGCGTCCACGTGTTCTTTTGTCTGATGAATTGTCTCTTACCCTACGGCCCCTTTCCTACAGGTAGAATGTCTCAAGCCGTTCGCTGAACTGTCGCGGTTGACATGGAAAGTGTTCAGGCGAACTATATTACTTAGTTCCGCCAGTCTAACCTTCACAGCTAAGACTCGTCATTTCACGCAGATTGTGACGAGCCACTCCTATCAGCGTTTTATTTAATTGGTTAGTTGCAAGTTCTACTCGAGCATCTTGCACTCGAGGAGAATCTCCAAAAGGAACCGCTGCTTTAAGGAAACGACTCCAAATAGGATGCTTTCCCAATCACTACGATTCTGGCCTATTATTTTACCTACGTGTGTAGATGAGAACAGAGTTATCTGCCCCTGCGAAACAAGCTGGGACAGAATTACCTGCCCTTGGCATAGTATATAAAGCGGATCGGTGAACACGGTCGGGCGTGTTTTACTGACATACAGTACCGGACGTACTCGTCACACTTTACACGACATATACCAAAAAACTGTCTTAATTTGTAACTCTATCACGAGTGCTTTTTAAGTAGAGGGTAAACATCACTGTAGAAATAAACTTTGAGAAGTTTTGACGTTCTTATAACACAATTTCTAGTGTTCTGAAACTAAAAGCCACATAGCTATACGCAAACAGAAACACACATATATAAAATATACATTTTTCTAAAGGGAAATATTTTGGCAAGATCTATCCGTCCAGCAATTTCGGTGGATCCTAGCAAATTGGAAGTCAGGGAAGTCTTCTGCAATTAATAAAGCCCACAATAGATCTTTTTAGGAGATTAAGTTCAATGCTTACATTTTACAACGTCATTACAAATCAACTTTGCCATCGTATCCATAAGTGATCAATGTGTTGAATAGCTGCGTTGCTCTACGTCTTGGCAAGGTAATTGTTGACAGGAATTATCTGCTGAGATAGTCGTAACTGAGAAAGCTGGATTTAAGATGGTATTTTGTTATGGATTAACTCATATGTTGCCCTGGCGAATTGACAAGTCAAGGACAACTCAGGGTAAAGAGAAGCCATTACAGAGAATGACTCATTACTACTGCGATTATATAATACATCTATATGCGTGTGTGAGTAACTTCTAAGAAATCAATCGATTTTTATCGGACGTAATTTGCCAATCCTAGAAACGTTATTTAGTTGATACCTATTTTTGATTAAGCGCCCTGTTTTGTTTTTATTTGTTTTTTTGTTGCTTTTGTTTGTTGTTTTTGTTTTTTTGTTTTTTTTTAAGGTGGTGTGACTACCAGATTTCGCATTCAAGATTACTTAATAAATAAAATTTTCTCTCCAACTGGCTTCGAACCTGCTTCTTCATTTAAGGAAGTATCACCGTCTTATACGACGCGCTTGAGACCGCTCGACCACAGAGACCTTAACAGCCCAACAAAGTCAAATTACCCTTTTGATGAATGCACATTCTCACGTTCAGAACATCTCGAAAGCGTATATCTTCTCACATAAATTAGTGAGGTTTATTTTAACAAACTATCATAGAAGAAGCAAAACTTCAAGCTAAAGTTAAATTAATGAAGAATCTATGAAATTATATTTTGACTGGCATTGCCTATATTAATCAAAGAGTCTTTTTAAATCATTTCACTTCAAGTAAAGCAATAAAGCCAATGAGATGGAATGGGTTACTGAGCGTGAAATAAGATGAAAAAAAAAAGCATTATTTTGGAAAGAGGACAATAAAAGAACAGGATTTAAGAAGACAGAAGATACCGTATGACATTTCATTTACATTTTTGAAGATCAAAGATGACTGGAAAGGAAGAAACCTTATTCCACAAATAAAAAAGTGCTAGAGAAGAAACTATCAGCGTAGAACTTACGGTTCCATCTCGCAAATTCTACTGTAAAATTATTAGATATGACTGCCAATCTAGTACAGCCTTTAAATTCGTAAAGTTGACGGAGCAAAGAAGAAAGCTCATCAGAAAAATTACCCTGAACATATTTATAGAAAAGTAACAAGGAAGTTACGTTACGGCGGAAGGAAAGGGATTGAAGACGAGATGCCAGATCGGGACCGATAACATAGCAGATTGGATTTTATCAAGAATCTCTAAATACAAACAAAAGCACTAGACCAAATGTGAGATCAGTATTCAATGCACGGGCAAGTGGTAGACGTATAAATATGCAAGATAGATTCTGGCAAGAAAAAATATGTCTAGCAGGACAGTGAACAAGATATTCCTATGAGCAGACCTAGCAAGAATCACAAAAAATTATTTCCAGTTAACTTTGTTTTTATTAAATCATCTTAACGTTTATGGGTGGTTAACGTCATTAACAAACAAACATTTTTTCTGCTTTCAAATACTGAGAACCTTCGTGTCGTGGACAACTTCTTTTCTTTTCTTTTTTCTTGTTTTTTTTTGCTGTCTTTAAATTTTAAATCTTTACCATCTTCTCTGAACCATTCATAGAAATTAGTTATGTACCTTACTCGAAATTCCTCCGTTTCCTTTGCTTTCAATAAATCCTGCGTGTTGATTTCTCTATGCCCTCTTTCCTCTTTCCTGTGTCTCTTTTAGTTTCCATTTTCCTCAAAACTTCTTCACTGTTCCCATTTGACTCCATAGTGGTCTCAGCGTCCCACACCCTTCTTCATCTCTAAGGAAAATAACTTAAAATTTAATAAATTAAATGCCGAGGATAGATATGACATAGCAATTCAGCACCCTTTTTTTTTTCTTTTTTTTTTTTTGTTAATCTCGTAGGAATCGACGTGGTTCTTAAGAAGGATGCTGGGAATACCATGGACGGATCATGGGAGCAGAGAGCATGTTTGAAAGAATATGGTAAATACGACATTTATGCATAAATCAGAAAAAGAGTATTGAAATTTCTCGGACAAATGATGAGGAAAGAACGCTTGGCGATTTTAACACTCACTAGGCATATTAAAAGAAGAAAGAGGTTATGGAGACAATGTTCATCACATCCTGAATGGACATGCCACACAAAAGGATAAGGAGGTAATAATGCATCGTTTGTTTTACAAGTCGAAATTAGGTGTGGTGATGTTGAGGTGAGTAACAAGTCGAGGAAGGAATTTTATGTTTCCTCTTCAGTATGCCATCAGCTTACGGCCAAATCACGTTGAGACATCGGTTCACGTACGATCATCGAAGTTAAGTAACGACGATTCTGATCACTACCTAGATGAGTGACCAATTACTGTAAGCTTAGATGTGCGGATGGAGTAATGATAATGGTCCGGAATTTAGTTCGATGAAATCCCACCGCGGAGTTTGCAGCTTCCTGTTAGAATTTCACTTCAAAGACGGATCAAAATTCAAAATTAAAAGTAACTTTTCGTACAACACGGAGAATTTAATATATATTATAACTCTTACGGACACTACATTGGTCAAAGCGGTAGAACACTCGAACAATAATAATCGTACATCGCCAATAAATTAGGGATACTATCTATAGAAAAAAATACCCCTTAACCAACATATAAAGGATTGTGAATGACGACATCTGACAAACATTTTCTCATTCTACAAATGCGACTAAACAACCACTGAACAAAAGCGTATTAGCAAAGAAACATTTTTTTTATCCACAAATTTAAACCAAAACTCAAAACATTACATAAACCAGAGGCACGTCTCTCAAAATAAATTATATTTTCCTTGCCATTAGCGACTGATAAAACCAGTTACGCCCCTTGACTTTGTCTTGTAATCCGGACTTAAGCGGCAGCACGTAGTAATCTTGTTGTGGTAGGATCCACCTAATTTGCATAGTGGAGTACCGACCATATAAATATGGTTGGTACCGGGAAGAGAGGGAGGAATCAAGAGATTCACTCTCAGTCGAACTCTCTGCATTTTGCAGTGAGGGACCCGGACGGGGCTTTGCCGAGAGGCAGGGTTTCGTCCGGGGTGGTAGACAGGCCTTGAACCCGTCTAGGCGGGTTCAGAAAGGCCATATTTTTGGCCGAGCCTACGGGCTCGGAAATACCCACTTTAAACCGGCCTTGTGCCACATTGGGTGGATAGATAAATACAGGAATCAAGAGATTCAACCAGAGACTCTGCCCGACTGCGACTCAGTTAACACATTCTCCAGGAACGGTCTTACCAGGAATATACAAAAGACTATATGTAAATATGGTGTACACTTTCTTGTTTCAATACATTTTGTTCTAAGTACATTTTGTGTTGCATTATTATTCCATACATTAGTCAAGTTTCAACAAATCTAATAAACATTAATAAACTTTTTGAAAAGCTAAAGGCGAAACGGGTTAAGGTAAAACTATTCTTTCTGAAAACCCACATGTAAGTAAAACAATTTTAATAATTCTATGTATGTCGTGGAGAGGAACACACTTCTTGATTGTGTTATCTTCATTCAATGCAATGAAGACATAACAATGTATTATAAATATTATTTCTAAATATATAAAAGCACTAGTTGTTTTTCCAAATCATATTATTTTTTAAGCAAGTGTTTGTACAGACCTCTCTAACATTTTCACATATATAAATATATTTGTAAGCATTTTACCCGAAGCAAGGTGGGAGTGCCACTAGCACGCAGGTGGTTACAGAGAGTGGAAGCAAGAGTAAAGAGGCGTGATAAAGGAAAGAATGAAGAGAAGGGCGGTGAATTAGATCAAGGCATCTGGAGATGTCGATGGACACTGCATTTGAATAAGAAGGGAAACAAATAAGAGGAAGGGAGTTCTACAGACGGGAAGGGCGAGACATGAATCTGTTGGAGTAGACGAGACGGCTACATTTAACAGTTTCGACAGTGAAAGGGTGGGACTGAGATGCCAACCTAGTAGCACGTTTAAATTCATGCAGTTTGGTTGGTTAAATCCAGTGACAGGATCTAAAGAGTTGTGAGTTCAATACCTGGTTAAGAACTTGGAGAGGTGAATTAACTTATAACTGACATCGATTAGACATGGCACGTGAAACTAGAACAATCTACCCCAGCGAGCGAAATAAAGGGTTCAGTTCAACATTCCAATCACCTGAAGAAGGCTGGAGTGTACAAGGACCGAAACATTGTGATAAATATGGCAACAAATATGAGGACAATAGTCCGAATAATGATGGAATATATATATATATATATATATATATATATATATATATATATATATATATATATATGGGGGTCAGAGAGAGATAGAAAATCTCACCATGGTCGATTTGTCAGGAAGGTGACTTCTTGATATTATCAGCCTCGACTAGACGATCCCAGCGTGAGATTTTGGAATATGCCTGTGGGTGAAATTGGATAGACCGAACACCTGGGATCCGTCGTTGTTTGTGCTAGCACGAAGTCTAGGGTTCGAACGTTCTGGCCTTGTTCAGACTGTTGATAACACGCTCTCTCCCAGAAAGTGTAACTAAAGTCCAGTCAACATATTTGCAGTATAAACCTCAAGTTGGCTCTGTTGGTGTTGAACAATCGCAAATGTGCCTGAGTAGACGTATGCAATGGGGATTAGCTAGCCGCCTTAGTAGACTAGCATACTAGTGGCTGCACCATTTACATTTTTATATATGTTTGTGTGTACGTATATGTGCATATGTAATGTATTTCAATGATATTTAAGCGTATATATTTTAATATGTGCTATATATATATATATATATATGTGTGTGTGTGTGTGTGTGTGTTGGAAATGTGCCGCTTAGACATATTAATCTGAATTTCGAACCGTGTAGAAGTCTTAGGTGAAATCCACCACAATCTCTTTTTATTAATTATTTCGCTACAAGCGCCATAAAAAGATTGTATTTTCAGGGAAGATCATATTTTTTTTACAATTTTTTTAATAGCGGCTTCAAACTTTTGAAAGACATGTGTTTATCTTAAATTGTTCGGAAAATAATATCCTATTTTAGGATCAACGTTTATTCCAGAAATAATGTATTTAAACAGTGTTTAAATCAGCTAAATTAAGAACTTCCAAGGTTATCTATGCCATTACGATAGAACTCTAAAAGTTTGGGCGATAAGAAATCTTTGAATACAGTTCCTGCATCATCTTTGTAGTGACATGTCTTTTAGTTCACAAAAGTTACTAGATGCTTGAAAACTGATAGTTTCTGGGCGGAAGTTCAGTGAAATATACTGGATGTGGCAAGCTTCGTACACCAAAACGGTGAGCTTCAGCAATGCCATCCTGACAACATGTGACTGAGTATTGCCATGAAGCAGAATTGGATCTTGACGATTAACCAGTAGATTTCATAAAGTTCCTGATAGTAAACATCGAAATTGATGCTCTTGTTGGATTCCAGAAAGCTGTAATGCATAACATCAATGGCTTATCAACAACAAGACGGTGACCTTAATCTTTTGTTAGTTTAATTTCGTTTTGGGGGAGATGTTTGGTTGCCATTGAGCGGATCGCTTACAATTGTCATAAATGATCCATTTTTCATTACAAGTCGCTATTCGATCAAGAAATGGATCATTCAAATTTCTCAGATTCAGCATTGAACAACTTCAAAACATTTTGACTTTCACTGAAATCATGGAGACTCCATTTATCGACTTCCACCTTGCCAATTTTCTTGATATGGTCTGATATTGTTGAACTGCTGGCACGCCTTAATCTGAAACATTTCTCTGATATTTTGACATGGGTTTTGTTCGACTAATGTTTTTTTTTCTTATATTGATTGCCAATTGCAGATGGACGTCCCCTACCACTTTGATCTTCAAGATTCGCATCCTCAGTGCGGAACTTCATCAACTAGCTTCGTACTATCCAACCTCATGCTGTATTGATTTTGGGAGCAATTTGAGAAGCATTTTGACCAAGTTTGAACTAAACGCATTTCTTCTTTTTTTTATGTTCAAGATTATGTATAATTCTGAAAGAGATTCATATAAAACTAAGAAAGAAAACACATTAATCATTAGAAATGTGGGAGATACTGTTGGCAAGTACTATAAGAAAACTAGAAATATCCGAGAAAATTTCACTGTTTTTCGATTTTAATTTTCTGATTAATGTTCATAATTGAATAAGAACACGTCGACAATAAGACAAACGTAGAAATTCCTCTACCACATTGTCAATCATTTAACAACTTTAACAAAATATTGCAATAAAAATCATCAATGTTGATCGTTATTTTAAGAAGTAAAGTGATACAAATGAAACTGACGTCATCATTTCTATCTTCACTTCTTTCTTTCATTTTCTCATTGAAACCAAATAGCGTCTCTTTTATTTTTTTCCATCTTTCCACGCGATCAAAACGGAGTAGTCTATTATTTATAAGATAATGGCAAGGTGTAACGATCGCGCTAACTAAAGCAAGAACAAGCAGAATTATGCTAATATATTAAAAAAACAAGTGGTTTATTCTAAAATCTGACATGTTTCCGAACAAATAAATAATAGATTTCAAAAAGAACTGATTTCAGCAAAACTAAAATCGTTCTATTTACATTGTTTATACTCGACATTATGCTTTCATCCATTCTGTTTTGAAGTCTTCAACTTGGCACAATAAAGTAGGAAAATAGCACAAAAGCATAATTCTTATACTTTGAGAAATTTGTACAAATTCAAAACAGATTTGACCAACTTTAAAGTTCTCTCATTTATTGAATCAAAACAATAACGCGATGTGTTATTATTATTATTGTGTTTCCAGGATTTTGTTCCGATAGAATGAAACACATAAAGAATATGCAATTGTTCCATCCCCTTTTTTAATCACGATTTTATCTTTCGTAAAATTATATTTATGATGTTTTTGTTATGCGTTTCTGGATATATATTTTCTTATTGTTAAACTTCTCAACTCAGTATTTTTCAAGGAAAACGCTCATTCCAGTTAAAAGCGAATCTGTGATACATGAAAAAAGCAAACGGATATCGAGAGCGTGACAAATTTCAAGTAATATAAACACGAGTGACAGGGGATTTATGGTGTCAGACACTCGTTGTATATAATTACTGAGCCATACATCTGTAATCATATCAGCTGTGTGTGTTAACAACATTTGAATAAAGCAAAATGAATCAAGCCTTACTCGATATGACGATGAAGGAGTGATTGATTGGTTTGTTTAACAACATTTTTCACTGCAGAATCTATCTTACATATCTGTAAGTGTACCATTCGTCCATACCTAGAATATTAAGTTCCTCTGTTATTTACCTTGAGCACTTTGATAGGGTCCAAAGAAGAATTAGCAAAATTACTGCTCCTGATTTGGCTTCTGTCATTTTCCCATCGCCGTAAGTTTGCCTCTCTGTGTCTTTTCTATAAACACTTTCATAGCAATTGTTCGGATGAGCTCTTCACATTGATTTCGGCCATTGAACCGATGTTTCTGCCACATCTAGTGATTGGGGGGGGGGTTATTACTAATCTTATTTTTGTTTAGTTTCTTGTAAATAGTTTTTGTGTTCATATTGTAAATACTCATTGGGGCTAGTTTTTTTAGAATTGTTGTTTTATTCCCCCTCCTACACAGACAATGAATTGTAAATATTGGGACTAGTTAGTATTTTCATAGAGACAAAGAGGTATTATGGTGGTTGTAGTAAGAAAGGTACGTATGAATGTGTTGTTTTGGTGTACGGAATATTGTTCGCATGATTGGGTCAGTGTTGGCGACTAGCTAAGTTCGCTCTTCGTTCGGGCACATTAGAGATCTCATCAATTTTCAGTTGAGCTGATTAGATGTAACCGTAATTTCATTGCTAACAGTTTCTTTTCTCTCATTTCTCGTTGGTGGAACACCCTTTCGGTTTTATGCTTTCCAGTCAACTTTAATCTGCAATGTCAATCATTATCTACTGCCCTTCTGATTACTCTGTCCTCATCCTGTTCATTATTAATGCTTTTATTCTTAATTCTCCCACATCCTTTAACCCCTTGTACCTTATTGGCTTTACTGGTATGTATGGGGTGACACTGATTAAAAAAATTAAAACAATATTAACTTTTTATTGTCCATGCCGAGATTTAACTGAAAAATTTTGAACACAATTTTATGGCTTCAACATGGTTATTTTGCTTTGAAATTGTATTATTGGTAGACCCAATGCTAATAAAACACTTGAATCTTTAACATTAAATTTCGCTCCAATACATTGTCAGCTACTCTCGTTCAGTATGTGTGTGTGCGTGTGTGTACAGCCCCGTGGAGTATTCACCTAACATTTTCATGTGCGATGTCTGAGAGACTCCCCTACTCTTCTCTGTCATTGTAGCTCGTTCTCTCCCTTGTAAACAAGCGAAGCAGATGTAAAGTCACGTGTTTCTGCATTTGGCGGTCGGCAATGAGTCAGGTCAACTCTGCTCTCTTGACAGTCTTGGGTAAAACTTAGTACAAATAATCAGGGGAAAATACTATAAATTGTTACACCGTTGAAATGGTAATGATGAATGGAAATGGTTATGGGTTCATGTCTTGAACTCATATTTCTCATGTTTTGATTGAACAAGACTAGAGGAAAATTCTCTCGTTACTCTCAAAGCTGACGGGACATTTTTATTTCAATCATTTCACCTCAAGCGATGTGATAATTACACTAAGACGCAAGAGGTTGTGAAATAAAATGAGAAAACATTGATGAGGTGAAAGGATAATAAAAGAATAGGATTCTGGAAGGCAGTTGATTGCGACTAGCGTTGCATTTAAATTCCTGAAGATGATAGGCGATAGGCAAGTAAAAAAAAATGGAGGAAAATTACACAGGCGATAAGTGCGAGACAAGATGCTATTAGAATAGCACTTATGGTTACATCTAGCTATTTCCACAGTAAACCGAGGACATTTTGTTGCCAATTATGTAATACGCTTAAATTCGTGGGTTCAAAGTAGCAAGTTTTAAATTTACAAGAAATGTTGAACAAAGCCAAAATGGCGGATGAGGAAAAGGCTGTCTTATGATTAAACTTAGCTATCCACACTCACTGACTCAAACAAACTACAATATCCTTTGCACCAAAACAACACATTCTTACTTGTCATTCTTACTACAGCTTCTATAATACCCCAGAGTCTCTATGGAGTCGTAATTAGACCCAAGGGATAAATCTCATTAGTACAACGACCATAAAATATTTATAGAAAAACACAAGGAAATCATGTCATGATGATGAAGTCGAGATACAAGGTCAGGACTAATAACATCACAGACCCTTTGAATTTTGCCAAGAACATGGTGATATGTAGCAGGAGCGCCAGTTATGTCAGCAATATTCAATACACGAACGAATGGTAGATTTATAAATGTGCAAGATGGATTATGACAAGAAAAATTGTCTGGAACGACAAAGTGAACTAACATTCCTATCAGCAGGCCTAGCCATTGCTTCAGTATATTCATTCCACTTCATGTCTGTAGAAAGTGAAAGACTAAGAAGACACTATGACTTTCTCTATTGGTGGTTAGCATCAGCCATATTGATGGAAGGCACAAGTGGCTCTCTAATATGACTAAAAGACAGCGATTTTGTTTTTGAGACGTTAAAATATACAGTCCATCCTCCAAATTACAAGCATGGGTTGATAACGTAAATTATTTCCTAAAAAAAAAGTAAAGTCATATGTCTCATCGTGTCGATATTAGTCTATTTTGATCATGACCTCCAGCAATTCAACTAACAGCAACATCATGTTACCAACTTGGTTATCTGTTTACATCTGTTGTTTTGTGGTACCGTGGCGTCGCCGTACAAATTGTCGTTGTAAGTAATCAATATTACGACATATGTAGTAAGAATAGACTGAGATTAATCATTAGAGCTCATTCTTTCTGGTTTCAATGTCTGTCACTACGGTAACTCAGTCTTATTCGAAAACTTTAATTCGTGTAAATTACTAGATTCATCCTATTTTTGATGAATTGAAGAATCCAAAAACTCTTATTTACTTTAATTTCAAAACTTTGTCTATCGAATAATATGAAATTAAATAAATGCAAGTATAAAATATACAACGATTATTTTACTATGAAACATTTCAGCTAATTTTCAGAACTTTGGACACACCTTTTGTATTCCTTAATAGTTGGTAACATAGCCTAGAAAAACGTTCCCCTTCCTGAGATCCTTACAACAACTTAGTGTCTTTAATACCTATAGTTAGGAGTTGTTTTATTGTTAATATCCATCTAATGAACATTCTTTAGTATTTAATTTCAGATGATTTAGATCCGTTGAAACCGTAACTTGTATGCTAAAAATTCGCTCTCTTGCACTTCTCACTTGTGGAACAATCTTCCAGTTTCTTGATTTCCAGTGAGTTTTTGATCTTCAAAAATCTAAATGAAATATCATTCGTTATCTTCTCTCTTCTTAATTCCTGTTCGTTTATAGTTCTCATTCATTAATAATGTGTTCTTTTTTCCATATTCTTTCGCATTCACTAACTCCTTGTGTTTTAGTAGCTTTATTGCCTTTCTTTTTTAATCACTTCACCCCAATCAAGGCAAGATATATCGGTTATATTTAACTCTTGGAATTCCTCCAAACAAGATTTCAAGTGACTTCGAGGGCATCATCATTATTATTATGAGTGCCATGATCGGGTATAATCGTAGGATCGCTACGCATTTCCATTGAAATATCTAGTTGAAAAGTATTTATTGATGTAAGAAATGGGTGTGGTGGATCCCATCTGTCTCCATCTCAAACTATAACCAATGTCCTCCAAATAGAAGGGTCACCTTCTTACCTGGAAATTGAATTATCTTGGAAGCCCTCGGCCTAGCAAACAGAACTATAGAGCCCAATCTACCCGTTCGAACTAAATTGACGTTGACATTACAAAAACTTTCAACCGCTCTTTGCCAGGTATTTATTTTAATCTTTCTCAATGTATAGCCACCCTCCTCATCAGAAAAGCCATCTGAAAGAGTTAGTTTAGTTTCCGAGCACCCGATCAAACGACAGGTATTAAAGGCTTACCTGTCATCAGTAGAGTTCGTAGAATGACCTGACTTTGAGGATACTATAGCATAAATTTTCTACTAGGCAAAGTAAATTAACTTACAAATGGACATCTTTATAAGAAATCATTTAAAACAAATACATAATCTCGGTGTTCCAAATATTGTAAATAAAGTCAGCATCACAACGTCATGAAAAGAAAATTCATAACATATTGGCACATATTGTATATTCTGAATATGTGTAAAAGAAATATTTCTACTTGATGATAGAATATACTGTTTGCTTCGAGTCATAGACTTCGGTAAGTGTAGCTTCAAATTGACTTTGGAGAGTACCTGGTATTAGTTTGTATCTTTCATGGTTACATTTTGACAATATTCTGAATAATTTGAAAGAAATATTTCGGCTTGGTGATAGAATATTCCGTTTGTTCCATGTCATTCATTTCGGTAACTTTAGCTTCAACATGTTTTCTACGAGAAGCTGCTATTAGATTCTATCTTTTATCTTTTGACAATATTCTGAAAAATTTGAAAGAAATATTTCTACTTAGAGATGCAATGTTCTGGTCGCTCTGAGTCAATGGAATTAATTTCGGTAATTTTCAAGTTGACTTCGGAGAGAAGCTGCTATTAGTTTGTATATTTAAGGGGTACGTTTTCACAATAAAATATCGGTTCTCTTACAGGCACAAAAAGTGTTAAGTTGTAATCATTTTCCAAAGTCACTCTTGGAAAACGATAACGTTTGGTCTGTGAGTGGCGATCAAAAACCGCCTTAGGAACTTTGCTAATCAATAGATATTTCACTTTCTTCATGTTTTACATTTCAAGTAGAAATAGAAAAATATCTGCTTAATTTAGCGTGATACCAAATTCAGCCAGTAGCGAAGTCTGTAGTAAAAATGATTCTTCTATTCAGTGGTCGTGGTTATGAAAAATGAGCAAATACAATCAGCGATAGTAAAATGCAGTTTACGAGAAACCAGTTATCACTCTATTAATCTATCCAGTTAATGTCAGATTGATAAAAGAGATACGTATAAACAGTGATAGATAGATAGATAGATAGATAGATAGATAGATAGATAGATAGATAGATAATGAACAGACTGGGATAGATAGATAGATAATGAACAGACTGGGATAGATAGATAGATAGATAGATAGATAGATAGATAATGAACAGACTGGGATAGATAGATAGATAGATAGATAGATAGATAGATAGATAGATAGATAATGAACAGACTGGGATAGATAGATAGATAGATAGATAGATAGATAGATAGATAGATAGATAGATAGATAGATAGATCATGAAGAGAATGTGATAGATAGATAGATAGATAGATAGATAGATGGATGATAGATAGATAGATAGATAATGAACAGACTGGGATAGATAGATAGATAGATAGATAGATAGATAGATAGATAGATAGATGATAGATAGATAGATCATGAAGAGAATGTGATAGATAGATAGATAGATAGATAGATAGATAGATAGATAGATAGATGAATGATAATGAACAGACTGGGATAGATAGATAGATAGATAGATAGATAGATAGATAGATAGATAGATAGATAGATCATGAAGAGAATGTGATAGATAGATAGATAGATAGATAGATAGATAGATAGATAGATAGATAGATAGATCATGAAGAGAATGTGATAGATAGATAGATAGATAGATAGATCATGAAGAGAATGTGATAGATAGATAGATAGATAGATAGATAGATAGATAGATAATGAACAGACTGGGATTTTAATGCCTCCTAAACAAAATTCATTTAAACACCATAGATAAATTTTCCTGCTCACCATCAGCATCTGCGTCTTCTTGTCATCACGTTATCAACTGACTTGGAGTGGAACGACTAGAGCGAATCTCTACATCTAATGCAAAAACTTTTGGGTCACTGTATCGTGCCAGAAGATTAATCTCGTCAGAGTCCACCTTGCTCATTTACGAATCTCCCATTTGTCCGTGCATTGAATACTGTTAGAGCTCTTGGTATTCATCTCGAAGTTCTTGACAATATAAAAAGAAATATCTACAATGTAATCGATTATGACTTGGCATTTCGACGACAGTCACTTTCTCACCGACGTGACGTGGCTTCCCTCTGTCTTTTCTACTAATATTTTAATGGTAACTGTTCTGGTGAGCTTTTTTACCTGGTGTCCCGACTACGTGAATGTAAGCGCGCTACTAGATTGATATATAGGTCCAAACCTTTTACATGTAAAGTTCTGTCTACGGGATAGGTTCTGTAGCGTGGAAAACAATACGTTCTTGCAAAGCCGCGAGGACACTTCAAGACTTTGTCAAGACAGAAATAAACTGTGCAGCATCAGTCCAGATATGGCAACAATACTTTATTTTCTGCTTGATCTGGCTCTTTTATAAATAGTGCATCGCAGAAGTCAGGTACTTACTAAAGCGGTACAGAGAATAGGCCATTTTCCCATGTCTATCCATTGATGGTATATACATGTTCTACTGAAGAATAGATAGATAGATAGATAGATAGATAGATAGATAGATAGATCACAAGAGATAGACAGATAGATAGATAGATAGATAGATCACAAGGGAGAATTGAGGCAGATAGATAGATAGATAGATAGATAGATAGATAGATAGATAGATAGATAGATAGATAGATCTTCCAAAACGTTTACTTTTGCTTACAAGTGAGAAGGTTGGCTGATATAATTCCTGTCAAATTTTAACATTGTGTTTTCTTCAAGACAAATTAAATAACACTATTTTCTAGATGGTGTCCGACGTTGTTTGTCCTTCGTTCACTGATCGTCTAAAGAACTGCAAACGATGTATATAATCGACAGAAGAAAAAAATTCCAATCAATAAAAGTAATTAAGTTATTTGTGAATCATTTTCAATAAGCAACACGATTTTTTTTTCTTTACATTTTTATTCTTATCTTTTTCTGTCCGTTTCTAGATTTATAGCCTAGTTGCTTACATTATTGAAAGCGTGTTATGCTTGGTAAATCTGGGTCGGCAAATGAAAAAGGAAATGTAATTTCAATTTCGTTTTCTAAAATGAAACGTAGGTTAGTTTGTAAGGCTATATGAGCATATGTTTCCGATTAAAAATATTTTTATTTGCATTCATGACAGTTTTTTTTTTTTTTTTTTTTGAAAATCATCGCGATTTCAATAATCTTTGAAAATGAAATACACACACCCAGACGAGAAAATATACGCCTGTCATTGTATATGTTTTGCAAGTAGATAGATCATTGACAGTAAATTTAAAGATTTCACCTTTCTGGAAACCGACTACACTATGCACCCAAAACACATATTCAAAAAAGAAAAAAATTAATTTAAATTTTAAATTTCAGCTTTCCCTCTTCTTCATGCGTTGCTGTCATTACATAAAGGTGATCACTTTAGTCTGATGAAGTCCTAAGTGATAAATCTCGTCACACGCAATCTTTTCCCATATTATCATTAATTATCCTAAAATTGTTCTTGATATATAAAAATTATATATCATTTTCCATAGCATATCTACGAACGATAACAGGTATTTCCCATTCACAATAATAAATACTGTATGTTGGTCCACAGTTGGAGATTCGCCTCCAGCTGTGCTGCTCAAACTCTATGCTTCCGTGCAGAGAGGATCCCCAGATGAAGTAATGTCGAAGGGCAGAGTCTCGTCTCGGGAAACAGCTACCCAACCCTGCTTTAAACGGGGTATACGGAGAATTTTTCGTCAAGCCTACTGATTCGTATACCCCACATTGAATTCGGACTTGTGTCATATCTGATGGCTTGGGACGGTTGTAATATATCTTGCAGTTGGAGATTCGTCTCCACCTGTGTTGGTCAAACTCTCTGCTTTCGGGCAGAAAGGATCCCCAGACGACGCCATGTCGAGGTGCAGAGTCTCGTCTCAGGAAACAGCTGCCCGACCCCATTTTATAAGGGTTCTACTGGGAGTTTTCGAACGAGCATACCGACTCGCATACCACACATTAAATCCGGCCTTGTGCCACATCTGATCGGGTGGGGCGGTTGGAGATTCGTAGTTGGAGATTCCACTCCACCTATGCTCTTAAAACTCTCTGCATTTGAGCAAAGGGGATCCCCAAACGATGCTATGGAGAAGGACAGAATCCCGTCTCGGGAAGCAGCTACCCGACCTCGTTTTATATGGGGTCTGCAGAGAATTTTTGGCCAAGTCTACGGGCTCACATGCCCCACATTAAATTCGGCCTTGTGCCAAATCTGACTGCGTGGGGCGAATGGTAGGTATCCTGCAGTTGGAGATTCATTGTTTAATTCACTTGACTCACTTCTAGTGGTTGATTACTTCTTCTACGCGCCGCTGGCAAATCTTATATGTGTTGTTCGTGTCCTAAGTATTATTGTTCATTACCAACCATCGTGTGATTATTCTATTCAGTAACCTTCCCTAAATTGCAACAGATAGATAGATAGATAGATAGATAGATAGATAGATGTTGGAATTCAACTCGTGACCGAGTACGGCCACTTCTTCGACTCAATTTCTGTTGAGAACATTCCCACATTGCTATATCTGCTGACGTCTCATGTGGCTCAATACAGCTGTAAATGATTTTCATGTGACGCTGCATTTATTGCATGTCACTTTGCTTGCAGATCATTGGTTTTCTGAATACTAGTATCTATACTCGTGTGTGTATGTGTGTTCACTGATTGACATACACACTTTGTTATTGCGGTTACAAGAGATATCAGACTGGATGTCATATTGGCAGAAAGTGGTCTTTCGATCACGTCCATTGTGGCTAATAATGACTGCGTTTGAAATGCAAGCACGGCCACACATAAAAAGATTATTTTTTTCCTTCTCGTGGAGAGGGTAATATATTTCATATATTTACCAACACGATTCAATTCAGCATATGTAATTCTGCAGTTTTCGAATTTTATAGCACCAGATTCAATCAGTTGACCCTAACTGATACAAGATCTTTCTATGTGTTAGTGTCGATGTTAAACTTTTAAGACGTGTCATAAGACAAGTCTTATACCGATATGACACAAGACTTGTGAGTGAAATGTTTATTTAAAAAAAAAGTCAACACAGTGATTACTTACAACAAAAATCATATTTTCATCAACCGATGTTGTCTAGGAATTTGTTGCCCACTTGGATTATGTCTTTATAATAATAATAATAATAATAATAATTCAAACATAATAATTGGTCACATAAACACTACATATCGCGCGGATCAACTTCCCATTATTACGGTAATAATTCATTTAAATAACACATGTACACAACCAACACAACTATAAAATGCAAGAAATCCGGAAAATGCTAAAAATAAATATTATATTACATAAACAGTAAAAGAACAACAAAATACAAATGCTCGAAGCATTAAGGTTAGAAACAAACTAGATATTTTTTCATAAAGCACATGAAAAAATATACTGACGCGTGAAGACGTGATGCACAAAATCGAGAGGTATGTAAAGACGCGATATTTGAAAAAATGTGAAACTAACATAGAACAAAAATAGCTCAATATACTCACAATATGTACTAGAGACAACAATGGTGAAGCCGTGACACTTCCCGACGCACAAATGTCAATATCCTTTTGTATAACCACATTTCTGCTGCCGCTAGTTTTCTGCACAAACGTGGAGATTTTGTCCATATAAGAGAATGAGTATTACATAGCAATCCAACATTCTTTTCTTTGTTTCCAACAAAATTCCTCCGCTTTCCAACGCCTTGTTTAGCTTTTGCAATGTTTCTTTCGCTAGACCAATGTTTGTTTGGATCTCGATATCGCATTTTAACCATCCTCTGTTAAAACACTTACCAGATATTTTAAACTTCTTTACTTGCTTGATTTTGATATTACCAATCTCTAACTGGCATGTTGGGATTTTCTTTTGTGCTGATGATTATATCTTTTGTCTTCTTGCAATTGATGGCTAATCTTTTTTTTTTCTTTTTTTTTTTTTTTTTCTCGCTTTCTTAGACTACCTTGCCTCGGAGGCCTTGTAGTTTCCTTTCCGAGTCGGCCAATACAGTGTCATCATCTGTTTACCTTATATTAAGATGACGCCTACTGATAATAAATCCTGGTAGGGTATAAAGTTATCTGCAGATAAGGTCTCTGTAGATGTTGAATTAAATCTGTGAATTGAATAAGTCTGTTTTACACCCCTTTCTATTTTTGTGTACTTAATTCATTTTCTATCCGTATGCTGGTGGATGTTTTGAAAGTGTCAACTGGATAAGAAACGACCTACCCTAAATGATGTTTTTTGTTTTTTTTAATTTATGGAATCACAGAAGTAACGTGCTGGTGTGAGCTTTTCAGAGCTGATATGAACTACTCACGAACCGTGGAGAACCTGGCTTGTCGATCGAGTTCCTCGTCGGCGCTAAACCAATTTCAAGAATTCTGAAAGCCACGGAGAATTTTGCTAAGTAGATATGTGGCCATTATATTTTGCGAGCTTAAAAGTCATTTTGAAAGCACACCAGAGACATGATATAGATAATGGCGGACTATAGGAACTGACTGTGTTTGCGGGCACAAAATATAACATAAAATTAAATTAAGTGAACACCTCGCATTTGCTCACTTTGCACAAATCGGTCAATTTACTCTGTTAATTTATGCGATGTCTCTGAAGCCTCTTTTTGCAAAAAAAAAAAAAAAATAATAAGTTTTTTCACAAGAATAACAACTTCATTTCTGTAGAGAAAATATATAAGTTTTGTTAGTAATTAAAGTTGATTCTGTTCTTTGTAGCTTTTGCAAACAGTCAACGGCAATGTGAACGTTTTTACAACTGTAGGAAATATTAAGATATTTGCAAAATGGCGTCTAGATTAATTTAAAACAATTAATCTTAGTTTGTTTGAAATACATTGTTTTCTTCTCGTTTGACACGGGGAAATATTATTTTTGATAAGTATGTCACCAAAAATGAAGTCCAGATCAATAACCAAAATTCAGAATGAACGATATCGTTTTTAAAACCAAAACAGACGTCCACATTTTCATGTAAACAGAACCTAATAAAGAAAGTAAGCTTTCAAGATAAATTCCTTATTATGGGTGGGTACATTCTTGGCCGATTTGTTACTGTACATTGATCCAGCGAGCAACTGACTCGTTTAAATGATGCATCTAAAGAGAAAAGGATATTTCTGAGGAAGGAATTCGACCGATGATTTTGTTGCTTATCAACGGCTGTACTCATGTTACAAAACTCAACAAAATTCTACGGGCTGATAGGGGAAGTTATTCCATATGCAATGTAAACTCAAAATATTTTCCCTTCAGACACACGCTTGTTTCTCTCCAGGCAAAACTAGGTTTGGATAAGGCTGTTAAAAATTTATATGAATAAAAGATTTTGACAAAAGATGTGAGGAAATGTTAACCCTAATCTAAGGACAGAAAAGTCTGAAAGCAATTTAATCTTTGCTACCATCAATGTGGATGTCAGTGTAGGGTAGTATATATTGTCCCGGCAAGTGAGATCGGAGAGCCGAGTTCTAATTCTGGCAGAAACAATTGCATTCATTTTTGGGAAAGGTATCACTTTTTCTACAGGTATTGTTTAAATAACACGGAGACCGGCTCTATAGCCTTGATTGGCAGCCAGTTTAATATAAAACCAACTCTGAATTCATAAACAATTGGGCATGGTGTTTGCAAAGGCACAACATAAAAAGTACGTGCTACTGAAAACGCAGCAACATCGCCTGGCTCCAGTCTTCTATTTATCATGGTTAGTCATAATTCGCTGTGGTAAAAGACGTAATTACTTAACGAACAAAGCAATAGAAGAGATGTTAAACTAATTATTCGTGCAGTTTAATATCATTCAACCTTGCTTCTACCTTGTTTAATTGACTCATAATTCATAGCAATGAAATACGTTATTACTTTCCGAACAGCTTCATATTTATAATTACTGAAATGTTATAGGGATTTCATTTATTATTGTGTTTTATATGTGGATTTAAAAACATCATTTGTCTGAATTATACTATAATTGTGCATTAATTTTAAAAGAATATCTGCGTATAAATTAAAATAAAACACTTCTAACTGAAGAGGAGGCCAAAATTGCTTGCACCATTCTTTGTGAAGACTATAATGTTGCCTGTCTTGTTCTTGTTTAATGGTATTTTTCAGAAAACGAAAACTGATAATTTTCCCAAGATGAATACACATGTGAAACAGAAACCTTAAAATATTGCAAAAAAAAAAAAAAACCTGCTGACTTACACATCACAATTGAAAGACAGTTAAAAATACTCTTTCTTTTTTTTTTCTTCCGTCTAAACAATTTGAGACAGACATTGTCTAGGCTAGAGTTTAAAATTGAATTTGTGAAACAAACAGAAAACTGACATCTTTCCACAATGAAACTATCTAAACAT
>CAHIKZ030000541.1:1315000-1332500 GCA_903632075.3 Acanthosepion pharaonis | reverse complement strand
GTTGTCAAGCTTTTTGAATTTTCCTATACTTATATTTTGATTGGTCCATCTAGCTTTTGTAACAACGTTTTCCCCTTGTGAAGGATCGTTAATTAATTCGAAACTTTTAAAACCATTTATTTTACATTCAACATCATCACTTGATAAGACACCAGGGGTGTTGAAACAAAATGGCTATTTTTGTAGTGATTTTATAACATATTTATGTTATAATATTTTTTTTAAATAAATAATTATATATATATATATATATATATATATATATATATATTACATGATCTTACCCTCTTTTAGGAACGTCCACAAATTTTTAAGAAAAACTGTAAATCATATTGCAGTGAATTTAAATATATATGAATTTTAATGGAAATGTTTTCAGTAAACCATAGTTTAAATATACTATAGACGAATTTGCAATGTTATTTGTCCTAAACTAGCATCTAAGTTTCAGTCAATTTCCTACCGCGGTAACGTACTTTCACTGGCGATTTCTATAAATATTTCCGTGGTAATTCTTTCGATGAGCTTTCTTCTTTGGTACGAAAACTTTATAAATTTAAGCGTACTACTAGGCTGGTGACATTATCTTATAATTAAAATGGGTAGGTTTAGCCATAAGTTCTATGCTAAAGTTTATTTTCTCAAAATTCCGTCTTCTTTACTTCCTGTCAAATTGGTTCTTCCAAAATTTAAGTGTGGTGTCAATCATTATCTTCTATCTTCTTAATTCATATTTTATTATTGTCGCTCCTTAATAATATTTTCATTTTCTCATATTTCCTAACATTCAGTATCCCCCTGAATCTTAGTGGCTTTATTTCCTTACTTATGATGAAAGGATTTTAAAAAAAAATGATAAAATAAATATATATAATCTCAATAGTGTTTTTTCGGAAATTTGGTCTGATGATCGCATTGTGTGTGTATATATATATATATATATATATATATATATATATATATATATATATATATACACACACATGTATATGTACACACACACACACACACACACACACACACATATATATATATATATATACACACACACATGTATATGTACACATACACACACACATCTATATATATATATATATATATATATATATATATATATATAAAGTCTATGTGTAGAGCGCAAGATGAAAATTGTTACTGTTTAACGTTATCTTTGGTGCCCTTTAGCAATGAAAGTAAAGTTATTAAATTTGCACAAATTTAAAGAAACTGGTTGTTCTTAAAATGGAATTGAGATTTTCTTCAGTGAAATATTGATTTTATAGGCCGCCTAGTTAAAATGCTGTTCTGCTTTCATGTCTGTTGTTTAATTTCGCAAACGTAAAAAAAAACACTTCCAAGAAATTTCAGAACATTGTTACAATATTCATGATTGAATTCTTGAATCTTGCGCCATTATATTTACCCCTAGATAGGAAAATTAATGAGTAATTCAAGTGAATAATGCACAGTGTTCTGTCCGTTTCTCGTCGCATCTTAAAAGCGTCATTAAACAAAAGTCAATCAAATATCGAAAGGGTTTAGAAAATCGGCCCAAAGTGCGTATCCATTTGTTCCCGCCAATTTAATTTTCTTTTTTCGCCTTGATGAACACGTCACGTGTCTACATTGTCTCTCATTATCCCGAATTCTTGCTATTTCGCACTTTCTTGAATCAGTTGTCTCTTCGCAATTACGAATGACCTTCTGTGCATTTATTCATTACAAAGCCACAAAATACACAACATAAGAGACAATTTTTGATTCAAATAATTTCTACAAATTCTACATCCATACAGGAAGAATGATTTATTAAAATGCCCGTTTTAGAATGGAAATAAATGTATGGATATTTCTTTTGGCTGAGATTATTAAGTTGTCATTAGTAATTTTCATATTTAGAGAGTCATTTTTAATAACGAATACATCAATACTACTAAATATACTTGGCATTTGAGAATAATTTTGAAGTACACAAACATACGACAGAATTCAAGAAAATGGACAGTGGAAAAGAAAATATAAATCTCTTCAAACGGCATCCAATATGATCTCAAGAAGGAAATTAATGTTATGCTTGGGTGTGATCGTCAAGATATAATTCATTTAGAGTTCTTCAAACACAGTGGAACACTAAATACCTATTTATACGCCCAGTTGTAGAAACATTTCCACTAATGTTAGGCGGAAATGTGCTGTACCGTTATGGATAAGAAAAATATTGTTCTCCTCTGGAATAATTTAAGGCGGCAGACAACAAGAGTATTACAAGAATAAAACCTGGAACTTCATTTGTATGTTCTAGTTAAACCCGCAAGATACACCTGACCATGTAACATCAGGATTATTACCATTTTGATCGCTTCAAAAAGCTTCGACGAGGAGAAAAATTCTTTAAGAGTTCGTTGACACCATGGAAACCTGCAAGATTTTATACAAAAGTTATAATAAGAAATCATTGCAAATAATGATGAAAATATAATTGAGTAAAATGTAATTTTACTTTATTTTTTGACGTATAAAGTTGATAAAGAAAAACGGAAATTATTTCTGACTTAATCGAATGTTTCCGTTTTTAGGTAACCTCGACGTGGTGTAATGGCTAGCAGACATGTCTCTCGAGATCAGTTACGAATGAAAAGTGAGTTTGAACCTCAACTAGATGCTCTGTACTTTCGGTGATGTGCCTCAGTTAGGCTACGCTTAGGAAATAACCATTTCTATTTATAGTCTTCGAGACCTGATCATATTTTTCTAAGACGACGTTTAGCTACAGTTACGGAAAAAAAATTGACGAGAATTGTAGTTGGATTAAATTTCCTGTAATTTCGTTTTGAATCATAATATGTAAAACCACACAATTCCACTCAAAAATACAATGTCAGTAACTGAAGTTACTCTCAGTATCTGTCTATATTTCTGAGATGAGTTATTATGTACATTATTTACATTATTCGGACTATTGTCCTCAGATTTGCCGCTATATTTATCACAACGTTTCGGCCGTTGTACGCTCGGGCCTTCTTCAGTTGGTGGGAATGTCGAAGTGAATCCTTTACTGGGGTAGGCTGTTCTAGTTCCACGTGCAATGTTTAATGGATGTTAGTTATCAGTTATCTCCTGTTAATTCATCTTGGGATATCCTTATTCAAACCACGACGTTTTATTAAATATTCCGTGAATTTCACCCTGCCCTTTAAATTAGGCTTTAGGCATTCTTGGTTAAAGTGTTTCATTTCATCTGAATATTTAATGAAACGCTTCGTTAAAATTAGGATACGAAAGGTGGATCTCACCCTACCTCCAAAAAAAGGAACATCGTTTTAGTCCATCTATTTGAAAGTCAACTCTACCCACACATACAATAAAGAGACATAGGTTTTGAATTCGGCAATGTCTTTCTGTTATGTAAAGAAAACTGTTGTAGTTTTGTTGAAGTTATATTTTGAAATACAGTTTGATTTCTTTAAGAGATTGTAGTATATTATATGAATTAATGTCGTGAAAATGTTCTTTCATGTTGGTTATTTGGTTTTGTTTAGCGGTATATATATCTCTATCGATTATTTAAGGCTGAAATCTCAATATTTTGAACTTAGTTTTATGGCTTCAACTACAGATAAAATGTACTATGTTTAATTCGGCTTTAAAAAATCTATTGTTATTTGTTGGTTGGTTGATTTTGTTTCGAGTAATATAAACCTCTATGGATTACTGAATGCCGAAATCTGAATATTTATAGCTTCACTATGAATATATTTTGAAACCCATTGTATGCCTTCAGTTATAAATAAAATGTATAGTTTGCTATAAAAATGTATTGTTTATAATTATACTATTAATAGCTATTTTTGGTAAATTTGCTATAAAAATGTACTGTTGGTAATTTTATTATATAAAATGTATTGTTGGTATTTTTGCTATAAAATGCATTTTTATACTTTCATAGTGTTTAGGGGTTCTTTATTTACCCATAGCTGGGGCCCTAACAGGAGCTACCACCCCAGGTCAGGGTAGATATGGGAACAACAGCAATTAAGAGGTGGTTCTACGCTCCTCAAAACCTCCAATCTCCCGATCAGAGACATTGCTGCCGGATGCAGTTTATCGTCATACCCAGGACTATGGCTGAAAGAAATCAAAGCAAATTCTGATGATGATGATGATGATGATGATGATGATGATGATGATTGGAAGAGTGGCTGGTTCTTTGTATTTCATCCAAAAATACCTAATTTCTGCTGAGTTCAAACGCTTCTACGCGACTCTGCGCAATGTACTCCTTCGTGTAACCCTTCCCCATAGACGAAATTTTACTCTCCTTACTCTATTGCTAAGAAAATGGCAGATGTTAAGACGTTATTACATTTCTTTATTTCCACCAGCAGATCCCGTCATGCCATGTTCACGGTGGCAAATCATACCCATTCACTTCCTGTTCCACACAGTTTCTTCGCCTGAACTGTTACTTGACGGAATATACTCCCGAGAGGATATTTCCCTAACAACTGATCCCTTCAAACCCAGGGTTAAGCTATATTTATATATAGTTATACATCCTCCTTCCGCATCCCTTACAACAATCTCAATCAGTAACACTCTACTTTGAGTGGACCTTGGGCCTAGTATTGGGCGAACTAACAGTATTTAAAAAATGATGATGAAAATATTTCTTGCATATAAATAATAAATCAGCTTTTTTTTCTTGAAAAACAATAAATTTCATCACTTAAAAAAAATACCGAAATTCGTCCCAATTAAGAAATAATTGCAATTTTTTTCCTGTCGAATTCTTCTGGCTAATTAAAGCCATATTAACACTGATCTGACTTCTGTTTCGAGGCGATTTTCAATTCGATAGAAGTTTTCCTATTGATTAAGAATGTCGCCCTGTTGTTGTCTATCTCTCAGTCAGATTCTCTCTCTCTCTCCCTCACTCTCTCTCTCTCTTCTACATACACACACACACACACACACACACACACACATATATATATATATATATATATATATATATATATGTCTGCACAATAAAATATTATTTTTCCGTTCACTTTTAAAATTTGCTCTACCAAAGCTAAAGTCTCTCGAACTAACTTGTATGACTTTTTTCACCTCTTGTTCTATTCATCATCATCATCATCATCTTAGCATTTTTATTCTACTTCTATGTGCCGCGCCCCTTCAGGACGTTGGCGATCATGGCTCTTCACAATTTCCTGTTCTTTGTTTACTCTTAGTAATTTTTTTCTTTTCGCTATTTCTTGTAATCTTTCTTCACAACCATGGTTACAAGCTCTTTCTAATTCTTATTCTATGTACTGTGTCACGTCAGCACATTGGCTATTATGACTCTCCACAATTTCCTGTCCCTTGTATCTCTTAAATTTTGTATTTTCAATATGTATTCTAATTCCAGTTCTGCCAACCATTTACACAAACTCGTTAAGCAGATTATGCACTGTTTTACTCTGTCTCTGTTGCCTTCGATATGTCTTGTGTCTGTCGGATTTTCTATGCCGTCTTTCCACATTATGTGACGTTGGCGATCATGGCTCTCCACAATTTCCTGTCTTTTACAGCTCTTGGTAAAATTTGTCTTTTTGCTGTCGCTCTTAATCATCGATTGGCCAAAATTTTACACAAGCTCCTTCTTCGCCTTATGTTTTCCCTCTCCATATGTCTTGTGAGTGTCAAGTTTTATAAGCCCTTTTTCCTCATTATGTTCTCTAAAAATTTCAACTGTACCTTTCTTGTCCGTTTTTGTTCCATTTTCTCTAAAACTTCCTTACTGCTGACATGTTCAATCAATAGTATTCTCAGCATCCTTCTGTAGAACCACATTTCTGTTATCTCAATCTTCATCTGTGAGGAGATTTTTGAGTATTCACTGTCATATAGGAGAGCCGATATTTAGTACTCTTTTTTGTTTTTAACGAGATTTTCCTCTTTCTTAATATTTTGCTTAGCTAATGGAAGGCATTTTTCGCTGACAACCATGCATGTATACTTCCCCTTACAAAAAGATTTTCCAAATAGTTATAACAAATGTTCTGGTAGCATACATGTGCATTTTTATGGCGACTGTTCTGATTTGCTTTTTTCCCTAGTCTCTTGCTTACATGAATGTAAACGGTCTACTAGATTGGTACTTAGGTCTCACTGTTTTACTGTTGAACTATCTAGATACAACCGCCACTTCTATTACAAGAGTTTCTTCTCCCGCACTTCTCCCTTGTGGGACACCCTTCCGATCACTAGCTTCCCTGCCATCTAGTATATAGGTTGATATGCCGCTAAACCACAAACAACCCAAAAAAAATCTTCAAAAAGTTAAACGCTACATCAATCGTCGTCATCTGTCTTCCTGAAACCTATTCCTTTAACTCTTATGCTTTTATTCTCCTTTACTAAATTCTTCTCACTAAAGTTTCTCATTCTTTTTCACTGAATGTAACCACCTGCGTCTTAGGGGCATTATTGCCTTACTTAGGGGGAAATGATTAAACAAACTATTTCGGCCTTAATTTCGTATAAACATGTGTTGAACTGAAATAGCCTGACCATATATTATCTTTTGCAGATTCATAACTCCTGACACTTTCAATCAATATGTACATGAGACGTGACAATTTCATTTCGGGAATGACTGTGATAAAGGAAAATTACTTACCTCGTAACTATTGATTGCTGTCACCTTGAATGTACTTCCCTTCTGGAACTATGCACTTTGGTAGACAATGTTGCAATTGTTGACAACATTCTTAGGAATTCATTTTCAGGAATACATTTCAATAATCTGTTATCGGATGTATTGAAGCCAGGAAATCTTTTAAGGGCATTTTTCAATTTGGAAAATAGCAAACAAAATCAGAAGATGCAAAAGCTGGTAAACAAAGTGAATGGTCATTATTTTGTCTTGGATTTCTTAGCCAGAAACTGTCGAACTTCTCATTCCTTACGCACAGGAGGATCCACCTGTCAAAGCATATATATATATATATATATATATATATATATATATATATATATATATATATATATATATATATATAAAATTAATTGATTTAAAATATGGTTATTTTCGCTACACAGTTCCAACCATGTTTCAAAAATAGAAGCTAAAAAGCCAATAATTTAATTTTGCAATTAAATTAAAAGCATTAATTCCATTTCATCTTCAAGCGAATTTTTTTTTGTTTCTTACTGTTCTTTCTTTTTATTTATATACATATATATATATATGTGTGTGTGTGTGTGTGTGTGTGTGTGTGTGTGTGTGTGTGTGTGTGTGTGTGTGAAATGTATATATAAATATATATATATATATATATATATATATATATATATATATATATATATATATATATGCATAATTATTTATATATATGCGCTATCATATCAGAGATAGAGTTAACATATTTGGTTGGATAGATGTGAGTTTGTGATCCTGGGTTTCACGCTTTAGCGATCGTCAGACAAACTGATTAATTTTTTAAAAATTTTGGGTTTATGTAGATTGCGTGTATTGGTGTTATTATGGAAGTGGTTGGGGGGGGATGTGATCGTACTGACGCAAACATCGATGTATGTTCATACGTCTAGTTTAGCACGCAGACACATATACATACTTGGTCGTCCGTCTGGATTCATACATATATAAACATATGTGGGCAGTTTCGGATTTGGCATATGTATGTATATGGATGGCGTTGTGTGTATACATACGCATCTGTATTTTGAAATTTAAAGATTGTGGGTGTAGCGAACATTTTGTGAATGTCTCGTGAATGTATACATGTCATATAATCCATTTCCACTGAATAATATTTCATCGCGTGTGTGTATATACGTGTGGTAGGGTTTGTGTAAAATTAGGCTAGGTAAAAATATTTATTATTTATTTTTAAATTTTTGAAAAAAAAGGGGATTTATTTGTTATATTTAAAGCTAGTTATTTGTTTGTTTTTGATGACTGTGTATATGTAACAGGTAGAAATTTGTAATTCTTGTTATATGTATTGATTTATTTTGGTATCATTCCTGATAATAGGTATTCTGTATAAAATGATAGTTGAAGATTGCTATAATTTTTAATTTTTAATTTACAAAAAAACATTATTGTTATTATATTAAAGCTGTTTTTTTTTTGTTTTTTTGATGACTGTGTATATGTGACTGGTAGAAATTTCAGTTTGTAATCCTTATTGGTTATTTTTATGGTGGTATTAAATATGTTGGGAGAGGGAGTTGTTCACGTTAAAAATTATGGCGAGTTTATATGTTAGATGTGATGTGATAGTAATGTGTAAGGGGGTTGGTGGCAATGATAATATAAGTGGTTAATATTTATTGTAAATTGTTAGTAGTGATTAGTAATGTTGGTGGGAGGATAATAAACCTATAAATGTAATTAGCTTGAACTAAAGATTGGTTGTTGGTGTTTTATTTTATTTTGTTTTCTATATATATTTGTTTATTTATTTTGGTGTGAATCCTGGTAATGAGTATTTTATATCTGATCTTATTGTTTTAAGGTATTAAATATGCGTTAATGATTATAGTGGGTTTATATGTTAATAGTAGATGTGATGTGTAAGTGATGGTATTGGGTGTTGGTGGTTATGATAATATTATTAGTTAATAGTTATTGTAAAGTGTTAGAAGTGATTACTAATGGTGGTGCAATGATAATAACGATAGATGTAATTATTGTGATGGTATCTTGAAATTAAATTGTGATTGTTGTTGGTTTGTCTTTTTTATCCGTTTGGTATGAATTCGGATAGTAGGTACTTGTTCTCATGCCTACATTTGGAGATTATCTCTGATTTTTTGTTTAGCAAGTTCTTTTGCGGTTTGTGTGATATTATTGCTACTTTTTCGTGTAGGCAAAGTAGGCATATTTTTGTAATGTTGTTGTAGGCAGGGGCTTTTTTCAATATTTCCCAACTTATTGTTGGTTTGATATTAGATATTAGTCTTTTTGGTGTGATATTAGATATTAGTCTTTTTGCTGCCATATGTATGTAGAAAGTGTAAAGCTGTTCGAATATTTCCTGTTGGTGAATGAAAGGTTGTGATTGTTATTCCTCATCTTGAATGGACCTTCGGTGGCACCGATGTAGTGCATTATGTTGTCGTTCGCACTTACCTTGGTCTTGTATATTGTGTTCGTAAGTTGGCAATTTCCCTGGAGTGGACATGTTGTTCTGTTTCTGCAGTTTCATGTTGGATCTTTGGTTTCATTTTTGTAGGTTGTCATTTTTTTGTTGTGGCTCTTGATTATTTCTGTTATGTTTTTTTGTGCAGCTGTAACTGATCTTTACGTTATTTTTGTTAAACATTTTTGATAATTTGTTTCAGTGAAGTGTTTTTCTATTAAGTTTAGGAATATCTTGCCTATGTTCGTTTTAACGGTTTTGTTATATGGTGGATTAAACCAGATAATGTTTCTCTTTCAGTTTATGCGTTTTGGCTGTGGAGGTATATATTGTAGTTGTTGTGTGTAGCCACTTGCTTTTAGTGCTTCGTTGTACGGTGCTTTTTTGCTTTTAAAAATGCGTATGTGTAGGTTCTCAGATAGTCTGCGGCTGATTGATTTTGGTATTTGTTTGATGATAGAAGGTGGATGGTTGGAGAATGTGTGTACGTAAGTTGGGGTGTCATTTTCTTTTTTGTATGGTTCATATGTGTTGTTGATCCGGTTAAGAGTGACGTCAAGGAAGTTTACAGTTGTTGTGCCTGCATTTATCTCTATTTTGAATCCAATATTTTTTAGAGCGTTCACTATTTTCTTCCGGAATTTGTCAATTTGGGGGCTATTGGGTTCCCTTATTAAGATAAGACCGTCATCTCTGTATAATCCTGTGTCCTTTCTCTCCAGGATTCTGGCCAGGTATGATAGTATGAATATGCCTACTAATCCGCATATCTGCTCCATCGTAGCTACCCACTGTCACGTCAAACAGGTTGTAGTTTTGTTTCTTTGCCCATGGTTTTGTCAGCCAAAATGAATACCTTGTTCACGCAATCTACATAAACCCAAAATTTTTAAAAAATGAATCAGTTTGTCTGACGATCGCTAAAGCGTGAAACCCAGGGTCACAAACTCACATCTATCCAACCAAATATGTTAGCTCTATCTCTGATATTGAGCGCTTTCTAATAAGTACAACTCATATAATATATAAATAATTATATATATATTTATTTATATTTATATACACACATTTTTTACATATATCCCCTCCCCCATGGGTTGAGCACTCGCGCTGTTCTTTTAACGAAAATGGATAAATTTGACCTACGATACTCACTGAAAAACATCCCCATACCAACCCAAGCTTCATACAAACTCCAACTAAGAGAGAAAATCGAAAGACTCATAAGACGAATGAGATGGAAGGCACATTTCTCCCTCAACGACCCAAAAAACCAAACAACTGAAAAACCCGAGACATTCAATTTTAATACAAAAAAAATGCCCACCAATATGCAAGGAAATGCAAAAATTCGAGGAGGACATGATAAACATAGTCAGACCCTGGAAAAGTAGCAATAATATCACATAAACCGCAAAAGAATTTACTAAAGAAAAAATCAGAGATAATCTCCAAATGTAGGCATGAGAACAAGTACATACTATCCGAATTCATACCAAACGGATAAAAAAGACAAACCAACAACAATCACAATTTAATTTCAAGATACCATCACAATAATTACATCTATCGTTATTATCATTGCACCACCATTAGTAATCACTTCTAACACTTTACAATAACTATTAACTAATAATATTATCATAACCACCAACACCCAATACCATCACTTACACATCACATCTACTATTAACATATAAATCCACTATAATCATTAACGTATATTACTCCCCCAGCATATTTAATACCTTAAAACAATAAGATCAGATATAATTTCCACATGTAACCATGAGAATAAATACTTATTACCAGGATTCATATCAAAATAAATAAACAAATATATATAGAAAACAAAATAAAATAAAACACCAACAACCAATCTTTAGTTCAAGCTAATTACATTTATATCCTCCCACCAACATTACTAATCACTACTAACAATTTACAATAAATATTAACCACTTATATTATCATTGCCACCAACCCCCTTACACATTACTACCACATCACATCTAACATATAAACCGGCCATAATTTTTAACGTAAACAACTCCCTCTCCCAACATATTTAATACCACCATAAAAATAACCAATAAGGATTACAAACTGAAATTTCTACCAGTCACATATACACAGTCATCAAAAAAAAAAAAAAAAAACAGCTTTAATATAATAACAATAATGTTTTTTTGTAAATTAAAAAAACAAAATTATAGCAATCTTCAACTATCATTTTATACAGAATACCTATTATCAGGAATGATACCAAAATAAATCAATACATATAACAAGAATTACAAATTTCTACCTGTTACATATACACAGTCATCAAAAATAAAAATAACTAATTTAAATATAACAAATAAATCCCCTTTTTTTCAAAAATTTAAAAATAAATAATAAATATTTTTTACCTAGCCTAATTTTCACACAAACCCTACCACACGTATATATACACACACGCGATGAAATATTATTCAGTGGAAATGGATAATATGACATGTATACATTCACGAGACATTCACAAAATGTTCGCTACCCACAATCTTTTTTGATTTCAACATACAGATGCGTATGTATAGACACAACACCACCTGTATACATACATATGCCAAATCCGAAACTGCCCACATATGTTTATATATGTATGAATCCAGACGGACGACCAAGTATGTATGTGTCTGCGTGCTAAACTAGACGTATGAACATACATCGATGTTTGCGTCAATACGATGACATTTCCCCTACCACTTCCATAATAACACCAATACACGCAATCTACATAAACCCAAATTTTAAAAAAATAATCAGTTTGTCTGACGATCGCTAAATATAAATATAGGGTCACAAACTCACATCTATCAACCAAATATATATATATATATATATATATATATATATATATATATATTAATTTGTGTGTGTGTGTGTGTGTGTGTGTGTGTGTGTGTGTGTGTGTGAAAAAAATATATAGAAAATAGGAAGGAACTGGTTAGGTAAAAATCCAAAGTCCCTTAGTATTTTGGTTATTATTTTTAAAAAATAGTGCTCGATACAAAAGTAGAGCATAAATATAATTATTTATTTAAAAATTGATTCCAAATCGCTTTCTAAGTGTTTTTTTCAAAACAAAATTAAAACTTTTACAATATAATCCTTTAAATTAAATTGAGTTGAAATTAAAATGGGCTCCGTTCCATCTTCAAGCGAAATTTTTGTTGGAATAACGAATATCTGAAATTTACTTGTTTTAAAAATTGAAATTAAAATCCCCATGGTAACAGCTAGGGCGAATTGTCCATTTTAATTTCAACTCAATTTAATTTAAAGGATTATATTGAAGTTTTCGGCTCTTGTTTTGAAACATGAGACCTCTTATGTAGCGATTTGGAATCATATTTTTAAATAAATAATTATATATATATATATATATATATATATGTATGTATGTATATAAGAAAGATTTTATGTAGATATGTTTATGTGCTCATATGTGTATGTCTATGTGCATATATGTGTATGTGTTTATGTAAGCATGAATGTATGTATATTGATATATATATATATATATATGTGTGTGTGTGCATAGCACACGTATATGTATGTATGTTCGAGTAGATACAGATATGTTGTTGTGTATGTGTGTATCTACGTATGTGTTTTTGGGCATATAAATAGTAGGTCCTTACTAGATTAAATATTAGTTAAATTTTATATGTTTATGTTAAATTTGTAACCTGTAGGTGATATTACTTGTTTTGTCAAATTTTCTTATTACACATTGGTTCTCTTATAAATGTCCTTTGTTTTTTAGTTTGCACTCCCCCATCTTTTTTATTAGTTTCCTCTCTCTCTTTCTCATCTTCTGGATTTTAAGTTTAGATCATGTCGATTTTTATTGTGTGTAGTGTCACCACAAATGTATACACACGTTTCTGGTGTCTGTTTTTTAATTTTAATTTAGGTCAGCGATTCGGTAGCGAATTATGCATCGAAAAATAATTCATATTTATCTGTATCTCACTCATTTCAAACGTTATTTAACTCCTCTCTTTAAAACTTCTCTCTGTTAAATTTTAATCCCCACCTTCACCTCTAGACCTTCCTGTTCATCTTTCTTCTGTTACACCCTCTCTCTAGAGCTTTCATACATTTCCCTCTCACACTTGTTTCCCACTCCCACACATACACTCTCACTGAAGTTTTGTTTTTTATACCCGGAGTTATATTTTCCGATTTCTTTTTGAATTTGTAGGTCTGATGAATTGGATCGTGATTACGATTCCAATGTAATAAATTGTAACCATGGAATATTAGTGTTTGAGCTTTTATTATTATATATTTTTTTTATTATATATATATATATATATATATATATATATATATATATATATATATATATATATATATATATATATATTCTGTGTTCGTTTGAGATGATATTCACATATACGTAGACACACATACATACAGGCGTATGAGTCTCATACCAAACAAACACAGAAAAAAATTCCCCCTTCACCACACGCTAATAATCAAATACAAATAAAGCATAAATAGATCCACTTTTGAAAAACCAGTCTGAATTTCGCGAAAGTTTTCACTAATACCGCATATATATATATATATATATATATATATATATATATATATATATATATATATATATATATATATATATATATATATATGTGCGTGTGTGTGTTCCTGAGATTATGTATTATAATTATTTACACTATTTACATTGTTCGGACGGTTGCCCTCATTTTCGTTGCCATATTAACGACCTTTCGGCCGTTGTGCGTTCCAGCCTTCTTCGGGTAATTTGAATTTCGAATCGAACACTTTCGTTCACCGAGGTAGATTCCAAAATTAAGTAAAATTATTTTTCTATTTAGTATATTTATATTACGATTTTAAAAATTTTATATTTAAATATTATTTAAGTAAAAATTTTTTAAGTAAAATTTTTTTGTAAAAAATAATTTTACTTAATGTAAGTAATTCTAATAGATTTACTTCTCTTAAATGACATATGTAGTCTATAAAAACTAATAATGAAAATATTTTAAAGTTGTAATTAAAATTGTAGTTCATTAGAATGAATTCTAACCTAAACTTCTTTTAAATTTTAATTAAATAAATAAATAAAGTTTACTAAATCAGAGAAATGAAAATTTTTACTTAAATAATATTTAAATATAAATTTTTTTAAAATTCGTAATATACTTGATGTGATAATAATTCTACAAACTGTAAGGGATTCTAATTACATTTAATTGTTCTTTAAAGAAATACAGTATATTAAAAATTAAAAGTAAAAATATTTCAAATCGTAGTTAAATAAAAAGTATTCTTACCTAAACACCCCCAAAAATCTTTAAATATACGAGGGAAAAAATGCCGTCAGAATTTTAGCCGTTAACAATAATTTTTTTAAAACATCCAGACGACACGCTTTTAACGGATGTTAGATTTCATTGAAAAATACATCCCTACCCCCTACCAAAACGTAGCAATAACTGATACATTAAAATATAGACATATTGAACACCCACAGACCCTAGTCTAGCAAAATAGATTTATCTGCAACCTTGGAAACATGAATTTTGTTTTAGCTGTGTATTTAAAACCCAGTAATTTTAAAAGTTACTCCAAAATTCGCTTGAGGATGAAATGGAACTAATGTCTTTAATTTAATTACAAAATTAAATTCGGGGCTTTTAGCTTCCATTTTTGAAACATGGTTAGAACTGTGTAGCGAAAAGAACCATATTTTAAATCAATTAATTTATAATATATATATATATATATATATCATCAATTTTATTGTCAATATTATTGTCATTTTTATGTCTTTTATTCCTCTTATTTTATTAACTGGTCTATTAAACCTACATATATCTATGTGTGTGCGCGCGCGCGTGTGTGTGTGCGCGCGCGCCTGTGTGTGTGCGCACGAGCGTGTGTGTGTGTTTGAGGCGTACGCTTCTAAAAACAGATTGTCAAAAGGAAAGTTGCCAATAAAATTTCAGAACAAAGAATCTACTGGGAAATTTCAAATTTCACAGATCAGCAAGCAAAACCAGACTGAATTATTTTTGTTAATGCTTCCTGACAATCCATTTGCTTTCGGCGCTGTAGAGTAAGGTATAGATTTTTCACCGTTTACATTTTAAACGAATTTACACACACATACACATACACACACATACAGTTTTTTTTTTTAAATTGCACCAATGAAAAGTCCATATAAAAAAGATTAATCCAGAAGTATAAGCAGTGAATTGCTGATTCCCGGAGGGTTTGTCTACGAAATACTGGAATCAGGTTGCTACTTTGGGTGTGTTAACGAATACACGTCGTCATTTTCGTAATGCTGGTAGCGCCACTGTAACATGTGTCCTTGAGGACACATGGCACAGTGGATAAAGGCTTTAGTTAGATCCAGTAACAGGACCCAAAAAGTGTGAGGTCAATAGCTGGTTAAGGAAGTGGAACTTGGAGAGGGGAATTAACAGGAGATAACTGTTACCTGACATCCATTATACATGGCACGTGGAACTAGAACAGTCTACCCCAGCAAGCGAAATAAAGGATTCAGTTCCGCATTCTAACCACTTGAAGAAGGCCGGAACGTACAAAGGCCGAAACGTTGTGATAAATATGGCAACAAAGACGAGGACAATAATCCGAAAATGTAAATAGTGTACATAATACCTCATCTCAGAAACATAGATAGATACTGAATAGAATCTTAGTAAATATTTTTTCTATTCATCTTAAAGAACGTTCAATATTTTCTCATAGAGCATGCTACATAAATTTAAAAGATTCCTCTGAAAAATAATGTACACCATGTACAAGGCCCAAGTCGGACTCGTGATAGAGGCTTACAGAATAATAGGCAACACCCCAAGCAAGTTGATAATTCCACCAAGACACAAACTGCCACCGAAAGTGAAACAGAACGAAAAGACTTTGGAAGGAACCGGAAACTAAATCCTAGAATGGAAAGAAGAAATAAACCTCTAGTCCTGTTCAAAAGCCCGGGGTGGCATGTGAACCGGGCGATAGGCAAACCTATCTACTCCTATTGAGAAAAAAAGTCTATAAACAGTAAATAAGCTGAGTTTTAGGCGGAAAGTACAGAAATGAAGAGGATTTTAGAACGAACCGGAAACCCAATCCTAAACCAGAAACAAGGGATATACCTGTTCAAAAGACCGGAGAGGGGTGTAAACTGGACGATAAGCAAATCTATCGACTCGTATTAAATAGAAATGGAAAAATATGTAAAATAATTATGAAAATAATATACGCAGAAGACAAACAAAACTGCTTTAGAAGCGGTTAGGCATATTTATGAATGCGCTTAGCAGTATGCGCGATTGGCATCGTTATCATGTTAGAAGAAATTAACGAAACACAACGTGTAGCTATGTTCAAGTACAAATTAGCTAACAATTGTAGAACTGTTCACTGTCAACGGCATAACATTTAAAAGGGGGTATATATAATAAACAAAATCAGCCTCTAAAACCTCATATTTCCCCAGTACCTTAAACAACACAAAGCAGAGTCTATGTAATAAGTGATAACCAAATACATACAGTCATTTTATGCATAGAAGAATTACAAGTCATAAACAAACAATATTTCTTGTAGATTTATTTTCTAAATAATACAGAAACTATGATTTACATCTTAATGTTGTAAAACTTAAATTCATAATTACAGTCCGAAATTCTTGGATGACACTATCAAATAAAGCCAATGGCTGCAGTTTTGATATAATAAGTCTTCGAGAAAGGTTAATATAAGATCGTCGGACAAATAACATCTCGTTTTTTTATGAGGGTGACCAAATAACGGTCGAAATCGTTACAACAGCAATAAGAATAAGATTAGTCTAGAACAACATTATATTAGACATCTTGGCCAACAATTTCGACATAGCCCAGCATCTTTCAATCAATGTCTTTCCTCTCGTTCACAACTTCTCAAAGACGCATATCTTCTTCCAAATTATCATAGAAGCAAACTTATCAATAATTCAGACGCAATTCTGAAATAAAATTTTGGAGCTGACTTCATTAATCAAAACTTTTTTTTTAATCATTCATCCCAACCAAGGAAATAAAGCCACAAGGATACAAGGACGTATTTAGTATGAAAGAATATGATAAAAAAACAAAAGTAGACAGAACAATAAAAGGACAAGAATTATGAAGGCAGAAGATAACGATTGGTATTGTATTTAAATTTTTAAAGATCAAAGTTGAATGGAAAGCAAGAAGTCGGAAGAAAGAACCGAGAAATACTTGTGAAGAAACTGT